>JANUWF010002194.1:0-19885 GCA_026120185.1 Voacanga thouarsii
TGTGGTAGCTAGAATAATTTTATTTGCATGGATGCATGTGAATTTTTCCGCTACTCTTGCAATTGAATTAATTGATGTGAAATAGTTGTGTTGTAAAAGACTTGTTTAAGGGAGGTTTGGTCGAAGATTTTCAAGGATGAGTATTGGGGTGGTAAGAATTTCTTGTTGAAAAATTAGCATTGGAGTTGTTTTGGAATAGCGGGGAGGTTGGTGATTTCCTTTGGTGACCCGAGTTCGAATCCTACCTTTTGTGAAGTTAGTTTCTCTTCTTAAAATTCTTTTCTTTAGACCATTTCTTGTCTTGGCTAAAAAAGAATCTAGCTATCCTAGAGAAATTTTAGTATTTTTACTCCAAGGAAATAAGTCTCTATATTTATTTCCTAAATTCAAGGACTTTGATGTGAATAAAGTTCACCTTTAATTTTCATCTTGTGTTCCTTAGGATTTTCGAAAAAACTCTACCTAGTAATTAAAATATTAGACTGGTTTTAGTTAGATAGATGTTGCCATGGATAGGTGGAATTAATGAATCATTTTCCTAGTAGGAAATCTTGTTGATTTTAATCCTAGAATGTTAGCTAAAAATCTGGAAAAAAAATTTCCAGCAAGTGCCGCCACTTCTTGGAGGACTTGTAGCTTAATCCAAACTCTTCTAGGACTAGAGGAAATCTTATCCAAATCCTTGATAAAACCAGATTTTATTTCAATCCAAATTCAACTAGGATTTCTTCCTTTTCCCAGCTGAATTTTGGCAGCTTTGAATCTACATAAGCTGTCCGAAATTCCAGCCATCTTTAGCTACAATCCTACTCTGAAAATCCTAGCTCAAACCATCTATAATACTCCTTAACAATTCAACTACCTTAGCTGCACAAAATCAGATTTTTATTCACATAAAAACACTGAAATTCGTTTGGCATATACACAGAAAATTCGGACAGCTTTGTGCAGGATTTTCGGCCAGCCTTATGTTCCTACATCAACCGAAATTCTGCACACACCATTCACTGAAAAACCCCAGATGAACAAGCTATTTTCAGCGCCCAAAACCGTCAATTTTCCTCTGGAAATTTCGGTAGAATTATAGCAGCCAAACCAGTCCAAAACTTGCTACACTTGCACAGAATTTTCACAGCACATGCACAGGATTTTTCAGTCATCAACATCCACTCAAACTCTTCCTTGTTTGGCCCAAAATTTTGAACACATATAGCCCTTCCTTTGAGAAGTGTTTCGGCCAGCATAGAGGAGCAAATTGCAGAATTTTTCCTTCCATAAAACTCCCCTAAAATCGGCAGCAAGGAGACGCGTGCAAGCTGGAAATTTCGCCTTCGCTGTCCAAGAAACCTAAAGCCATTAGGAGTCTATCTAAACATCACCATCTAACCCTAAACCAGTCTTCTCCAACTTTAAATCATTACCACCGTTTACCCTCTCCATTCTACACGAAAATTTCAGCAACATCTCTCTTCAAATTTTCGAAACCACAAGAGTTATTCCAAGCAAAAAACGAACACACCTTAAGGTGAGCACAAATCCTTTCAACCTCTTGATGCCGTTTTCTCTAATGATTCGTTTCTCTTTCTTCTACCCTTAAATCACGCCCTATAGTGGCTGATTTCCTCTTCTTACTTGATTTTCAGACAAGTGAAGCAAAGGAGGTAGCTTCTCTCTTCTTCTCACGCGAACTCTGGACGATCACCATAGGAGCATCGAGACCTCATTACCTAGTAGTTGCAAGGTAAGGGAATACCCTCCCTTGATGTCAAAAGTAAAGTTTAATGGTGTTTATTAGCAAGATAAATATGTGGTCGTAGCATTTGATTTTTGAGGATTGAATAGTTTACTTGGAATTAAATAGGAGATTGCGAATTGTTATGAAAATAAATCGGATTAGAACATGGTTGAATTAATTGAGACCCTGATCATGATATTATATGGTTTAGATCAGGTGGATAATTGAGGAAAGCCAACTGTGATTTTTATCTCGTTATCTGAGGGATATCAAGTAAGTCCTTGAATAAACTCTTTTATTAAATGTTGTGATGGTA
Organism: Voacanga thouarsii; assembly: GCA_026120185.1. Taxonomy (NCBI): domain Eukaryota; kingdom Viridiplantae; phylum Streptophyta; class Magnoliopsida; order Gentianales; family Apocynaceae; genus Voacanga; species Voacanga thouarsii. Next base: position 2,052 of record JANUWF010002194.1, read on the forward strand.
AGTCCGTATATAAACTGTTTTGTTAAAGGTTGTGATGGCAAGTCTATATTGTGAAGCTTTGTAAAGCTATTGTTAAACTGTGTTTGCTTGGGTTGTAAACGTGGATATTTTTTCATTAAACGGTTTTGTCAAACTAACGGTTTTTAGCAAGAAAACTATTCTTTTCCTTAAATTTTTAGAAATCTCTTTTAAAGAAAACCACGTTTTACAAAGCCAAGGTTTGAAAATATTTTGAATCAGGAATTGAAGGATATGTTCATTGAGTACTCAATAAGGGTAGGCTAACAATACTAGTCTTGGAGGGCTAGCATTAGTCTTCTGGCAGGAGGCCACCTCCAGAAGATGAACTCTGCTTGAAAAGGTGATAGTGTTGGTTGGTCAGGTCAGTTCGAGCTAGCATTATGCCTGAAAGGTATTATTTATATTCTCGGCATGGACACCCGGATGGTTTTGTTGGGTGTAGAGATGGAGGAGTATCTCACCCGGTGAGCTGTACACTCACCTTGATCAGAACGCCCAACGTGTGGTAATCTGGTCCAAACAAGGTGCACAAAGTGTGGTGCCTTGGCAAACTTGTTCTCATGGAGCCAACCGTGTGGTGATGTGACTTTTATTCGAATGGAGGATTTATTTTGTACAAAGTATGACAATGAGAAAAACCCACTCCTTGCGAAAAGAAATTGTTTATGATTTGCCAAATTATGTTTACAAATGTTTTACACTTTGCATACACGAACTATTTAAAAACACCATGTGCACACACAGGACTTACTGAGATTTATTCTCACACCGTTTTACACCATGTTTTTAGGAGATAGATTGTGCTGAGTCAGCGGGGCATGTAATAGTTGGAGCTTTTGCTATTTTCTCTATACGTTCTAGGAGACATTTATTGCTTATGCTTCTAAACAATATTTTATTTTATTTCGTTTTGCTCCAAGTTAAGCCTGATGTAATAAGAATATTTTTTTATTTATCTAAGTTGATCCTTTTAGAGATTACCTTTATATTTTATACCTCGTTCTAAAGACCCCTTGTCCTACGGGATGGGGCGACATCCCCGTCCTTTTAGGGTACGTAGTCGTGGGGTGTTACAAGTGGTATCAGAGATATGGTTTAGGCAATTACTTGACTTTTGGGGTTCTATTTTCTTAAGTATTTTGATCTGGTTCTAATTCCTGTCTTTTGCTTACAAGATGGTCAAAAGAGTTGTTATGGTGTAGTGGTTAGAGCCTTAGAATTAGTTCTTGAGGTCTTGGGTTCAAATTCCATCATAGGGAGACCTGATAGCTCCTGGGGTGGCTGGTGGAACCGGCCTCTGACGACTCCGATATCTCTGTTGATACTAGGGAGAGTCGAACATAGAAGACCAGTAGCTTTTACTCTTTCTTTCTCTGGAATTTGCATACTTTTGCTTGTTTATCTTTTCCTTAAGGGAGCATGTGGCTCGTAGGGCCTATTAATCATTTAAAAAAAAAAATGGTATCGTATGAGATGACCCCTTCTTTTCCGCAAAGAATGGTTTATATAACATGCATGAGTTTCATTTATTACTTGATTTATCTCTGCACGTTATCATCACATTCTCTTTTGGATGAGTACATTACTATCAACCGATCATGCACCTAGGCATATTCTCTTTCCCCTTGATAACTATCCGACCCTCGAGTGAATGTGATTAAGATGGCACCAAGACGCCGAACAATGGTGCATAGCAGAACGGTGCAGGAGAGTGCATCATCCACCCCGAGTTTGAGCAGATGCGTCTGCTCCACCCCGATGTGGAAGAGCACCTACCGGGGAGCAGGAGATGGCTTCGGAGAGGTCACGGGATATGACCATAGGTCAGGCTTTCGACAAGATGGCCTCGATTCTACAGAACTTGACTGAAAAAGTGGACAACGTGTCCAGGAAACCACCGCGGGGAGAGGATGAGGCCTTGGAGCGTTTCCTGAAGTTCCAAACTCCCAAATTCCAGGGGGAGGTGGAACAGGATGAGAAAGCCGAGCAATAGATTGAGCAGACCGAGGACATTTTTGCTACTCTGTAGTACTCGGAAGAGAGGATGGTAAAGTTTGCTACTTTTCGGCTAAAGGGACTGTCTCGGGCTTGGTGGCAGCGAGTACGGGGTGATTGGGACAAGGAGGAGAAGGAGTGGACTTGGGATGATTTTACGGAGGCTTTCCGGGCTGAGTACATTCCTCGATGGGTGGCTGAGAAGAGGGAGGATGAATTCTAGACCCTCAGGCAGGGAGGCATGACCGTGGCCCAATATGCAGGCCGATTCATGCAGTTGTCCAAGTACTGCAAGTGCTTGGTAGATACGGAGCAGAAGCGCACCCGGCACTCGTGAAAGGGCTAAGGCCGATTTGAGGAGGGCGTTGGCTCCATCCCCGCCAACGTCGTACACCACTGCTGCGGACGCAGCCTCTTGGACGGAGAACGAAGATCGGCATCGATCGGTGAACCGACCCTTTCAACTAAGCCGTCCACCTATGAGGCCTTCAGGCAATAAGCGACCTATGGGTTCTATACTGTGGGGAAATCGGGGTAAGCAGCCCCGAGTGCCTGTAGCTGGATCAATGCAAGGCAGCTCGAATCGCCGACCGTGTGGGAAGTAAGGCCACATCGAGAGAAATTACCGGGGTAGCAGGGTGTGAGAAGGTGTTTCAACTGCGGAGACCCAGGACATCTGAGGAACGTCTGCCCCAAACCCTTAAGGACTGAGTAGACCACGCCGACCTAGCTAATGGGAGGCAACAGAGGCGCCGCTACTGGACCAGCCGGAGCAGGAGGCCTGAAGCCCCAGGTGAAGGCCAAAGTTTTTGCCCTGAGCCGAGAGGAAGTTGGAGCGGACGCCGTCGTAATCGAAGGTAACCTTTCTATCCAAGGTTGTCTTGTTAATGTTCTGATAGATCCAGGATCTACACACTCTTATGTAAGTAAAGTATGCGCTTCACGTCTGGGTTGGGAAGGAAATGAGCTACCTTATACCGTAGTAGTTAGTTCCCCCTTGGGAAAGGTGGTGGAAGCAGCAAGAAAATGGGAAGTTGTGGAGTTGAGGTTGGGAAGGAGATTCTGGAGGCCGACCTTATAATCCTGACCATGGACGGTTATGACTTGATCTTGGGCATGGATCGGTTGTCGAAGCACGAAGCTCGTGTGGACTCGCAAGACTAAGACGGTGCGGCTTGTGAGACCCGGTCGGGATGTAATTGAATTCAATGGCAAGCGAACAAAGCAATTGAAATTTCTTATTGCTCGGAGCTAAAGCCCGGAAGTTGCTCAAGAAAGGATGTGCGGGATACTTGGCGTATCACCTACACAAACCAAAGGACCAATGTAGCTTGGAAAGTACTGAGGTGGTGAAAGACTTTTCGGATGTGTTCCCTACGAGCTCACTTCCCTACCCCCCGAACGGGAAGTCGAGTTCACCGTGGATTTGATTCCTGAGTAGAACCGGTATCCGTAACTCCCTACCGGATGGCACCGACGTAGTTGAAGGAGTTAAAGGAGCAATTGGAAGAACCGCTAAGGCAAGGCTACATTCGGCCAAGTATATCACCGTGGGAGCCCCGGTGTTGTTTGTCAAGAAGAAAGATGGTACCTTGAGTCTATGTATCGATTATCGTGGACTCGAACAATCTAACTGGCCAAGAATAAATACCCTCTACCCTTGATCGATGAGTTGTTTGATCAACCGCAAGGGGCTGCTTGCTTTTCAAAATTGTACCTACGACAAGGATACTATCGAGTGAGGATCAAAGAAGAAGACATTCCTAAGATTGCATTCAACACGCGGTATGGCCATTACAAATTCGTAGTAATGCCGTTCGGTGTAACCAACGCACCGGCAGTATTCATGGATTTGATGCATCACATTTTCCAACCATACTTGGACAAGTTCGTGGTTATATTCATTGATGATATTTTGATCTACTCCAAAAATTCGGAGGACCACACGGAGCACTTAAAGTTGGTCCTAGAGAAGCCGAGGGAATTCAAGCTTTACGCTAAGTTCGCAAGTGTAAGTTTTGGTCGAGCTCGGTGTCTTTCCTTGGTCACGTGATATCCAAGGAAGGGATCAAAGTGGACCCCGCTAAGGTAGAAGCCGTAGCTAATTGGAAACAATCGGAGACCATTACCGAGATACGAAGTTTCCTTAGGTTGGCCGAGTACTATCGGCATTTCATTAAAAATTTCTCTATTTTAGCTTCACCGATGACACGACTATTGAAGAAGGATGTCGTTTTTTCTTGGAGTGAGAAGTGCGAGAAGAGCTTCAAAGAACTTAAGAGGAGGTTGATTTCAAGACCCGTGCCGAGTCCGCCCGAGGCCGATAAGCCCTATGCACTCTATGCGATGCATCCAATGAAGGACTAAGAGTCGTGGCCGATGCGGGAAGGGAAAGTCATAGCCTATGCATCTAGAAAGCTAAAGCCGCACGAAGTTAATTATCCCACGCATGACTTGAGCTAGCAGACTATAGTGTTCGCCTTGAAGAAATGATGACATTACTTGTATGGTGCACAATACGAGGTTTTCACGGACCATAAGAGTTTGAAATATATCTTCACGCTAAAGGACTTGAATCTCCAGCAGCGTAGGTGGATGGAATTCCTGGAAGAATATAAGTGGCCCATTAACTATCACCCGGGTAAAGCAAATGTGGTAGCGTACGCTCTAAGTCGAAGGGTGAAAATGGCACACTTTAGAATACAGGAGGTGTTGGCATCCAGGATATCCCGGAGAAAGAGGCGCAAGTGCAAAAGGGGAAGATCTCGCGTGAGCAACCCGACTTCGAAACCCGATCCGGACCAGGAAATTATATGAAGTCAACGGTGGCAAGTACATAATTTCAAACTTTCAGGGAGAAAGAGATCGCGAGAGGAGGAGGCGATTTCCGAACCGATGAGAAAGGGGTATTGTACTTTCGGGACCGGATTTGTGTACCGACATCCAAGACTTAATGAAGAGGATACTGGACGAAGCGCACAAGAGCAAATACACCATACACCCCGGAGAGGTAAAGATGTACCAAGACTTGAAGAGAAAATATTGGTGGGTCGGAATGAAGAGGGGTGTAGTTCGGCATGTGTCAACCCGCCTAACATGCCGAAGGTTAAGATGGAGCATAAAAAGTCCGCAGTTTATCGCAATCGTTACCGATTCCCGAATGGAAATGGGAAGAGGTGACCATGGACTTTGTGACCGGCCTTCCGATGACCAAGTCACGCAATGATGCGATCCGGGTGGTAGTGGACCGATTGACCAAGACAAGCGCACTTCATACCGATAAACGTAAGGGACTCGATGGAAAAGTTGTCTCGGATATATACCTAATAAATTGTAAGGTTGCATGGAGTACCGTCGAGCATCAGTGTCTGGATAGGGACCCTAGATTCACTTCAAGGTTCTGGGGTAAGTTCCGGGAGTCCTTGGGTACGACCCCGAAATTCGACTATCTCGCTCATCCGCAGATCGATGGTCAATCCGAAAGAGTCATTCGGATATCTGGAAGACATGCTCCGAGCATGTATCTTGGACTTTGGAGACAAGTGGATTGAGTCTTTACTGCATGCGGAGTTAGCATATAACAATAGCTATCGTGCATTGATCGGAATGGCGTCGTACGAAGCAATCGTATGGGCGAAAATGCCAGTGTACCGATATATTGGGGATGGACGAAGAAGGGAACGTTAAAAGACCGGTGGAGTATGCATTCAGGAGATGACCAACAAGATTAAGTTAATTCGGGAAAGGCTAAGGGCAGCACAAAGCGGATGTAAGAAAGTTATGCAGACTCTAGACGGAGGGAATTGGAGTTCCAAGTAGGTGATCGTGCATTCTTGAAGTTGACTCCTAGTAGAGGAATCCTGAAACATCCGAGGGGAGGGAAGTTGAGTCCTAGGTATTTGGGACCATTCCCGATATTGGAGAGAATTGGACCGGTTGCCTACCGATTGGATCTACTCGATGGCCTAACTCGCGATGCATGACGTATTCCATGTCTCTCGCGTTGAAAAGGTACAATCCCGATCCGAGTCATGTACTCAATGAGGAACCATTGGAGTTGCAACCCAATCTGAGTTATGTGGAGAGACCCGTCAAGATCTTGGAGCGGAGTATTAAGACGCTCCGAAACAAGCAGATACCCATGGTGAATATACTTTGGGATCATCATAGAGTACAGGATGCAACGTGGGAAACAGAGGAATGGTTAAGACGAAAGTATTTGGGTATGCTCGAAGGGAATGAAATCTGAATTTTGGGACGAAATTCTCTTATGGGGGAGGGGATGTAATACCCCGCCCAAAACCACCTTTGACTATGGGAAAAAGTCATGCATTGCATAGCATCTTGCATTTTATGTGGTAGCTAGAATAATTTTATTTGCATGATGCATGTGAATTTTTCAGTTGCTCTTGCATTTGAATTAATTGATGTGAAATAGTTGTGTTGTTAAAGACTTGTTTAAGGGAGGTTTGGTCGAAGACTTGGAAGGATAAGTATTGGGGTGGTAAGAACTTCTTGTAGAAAAATAAGCATTGGAGTTGTTTTGGAATAGCAAGGAGGTTGGTGATTTCCTTTGGTGACCGGAGTTCGAATCCTACTTTTTATGAAGTAAGTTTCTCTTCTTGAAATTCTTTTCTTTAGACTGTTTCTTATCTTGGACGAAAAGGAATCTAGCTATCCTAGAGAAATTTTAGTATTTTTACTCCAAGGAAATAAGTCTCTATATTTATTTCCTAAATTCAAGGACTTTGATGTGAATAAAGTTCACCTTTAATATTCAGCTTGTGTTCCTTAGGATTTTCGAAAAAACCCTAGCTAGTAATTAAAATATTAGGTTGATTTTAGTTAGATAGATGTTGCCATGGATAGGTGGAATTAATGAATCCTTTTCCTAGTAGGAAATCTTGTTGATTTTAATCCTAGAATGTTAGCTAAAAATCTAGAAAAAAAAATTCCAGCAAGTGCTGCCACTTCTTGGAGGACTTGTAGCTTAATCCAAACTCTTCTAGGACAAGAGGAAATCTTATCCAAATCCTTGATAAAACCAGATTTTATTTCAATCCAAATTCAACTAGGATTTCTTCCTTTTCCTAGCTGAATTTCGGCAGCTTTGAATCTACATAAGCCGTCTCGAAATTCCAGCCATCTTTAGCTACAATCAAACTCTGAAAATCTTAGCTTAAACCACCTAGAATACTCCTTAACAATTCAACTACCTTAGCTGCACAAAATCTGAATTTTATTCACACAAAAACACTGAAATTCGTCCAGCATATACACAGAAAATTCGGACAGCTTTGTGCAGGATTTTCGGCCAGCCTTATGTTCCTACTTCAACTGAAATTCTGCACACATCATTCACTGAAAAACCCCAGCTGAACAAGCTATTTTCAGCACCTAAAACCCTCAAATTTCTCCTGGAAATTCAGTAGAATTATAGCAGCCAAACCAGTCCAAAACTTGCTACACTTGCACAGAATTTTCACAGCACATGCACAGGATTTTTCAGTCATCAACATCCACTCAAACTCTTCCTTGTTTGGCCCAAAATTTTGAACACATACAGCCCTTCCTTTGAGCAGTGCCTCGGCCAGCATAGAGGAGCAAATTGCAGAATTTTTCCTTCCATAAAACTCTCCTAAAATCGGCAGCAAGGAGACGCGCGCAAGCTGGAAATTTCGCCTTTGCTGTCCAAGAAACCTAAAGCCATTAGGAGTCTATCTAAACATCAACATCTAACCCTAAACTAATCTTCTCCAACATTAAATCATAACCACCGTTTACCCTCTCCATTCAACATGAAAATTTCAGCAACATCTCTCTGCAAATTTTCGAAACCACAAGAGTTATTCCAAGCAAATAACGAACACACCTTAAGGTGAGCAACAAATCCTTTCAACGTCTTGATGCCGGTTTCTCTAATGATTCTTTTCTCTTTTCTTCTACCCTTAAATCAGGCCCTATAGAGGCTGATTTCCTCTTCTTCCTTGATTTTTGGACAAGTGAAGCAAAGGATGTAGCTTCTCTCTTCTTCTCAAGCGAACTCGGGACGATCACCATAGGAGCATCGGGACCTCATTACCTAGTAGTTGCAAGGTAAGGGAATACCCTTCCTTGATGTCGAAAGTAAAGTTTAATGGTGTTTATTAGCGAGATAAACATGTGGTTGTAGCATTTGATTTTTGAGGATTGAATAGTTTACTTGGAATTAAATAGGAGATTGCGAATTGTTATGAAAATAAATGGGATTAGAACATGGTTGAATTAATTGAGACCCCGATCATGATATTATATGGTTTAGATCGGGTGGATAATTGAGGAAAGCCAACTCGTGATTTTTATCTCGTTATCTGAGGGATATCAAGTAAGTCCTTGAATAAACTCTTTTATTAAATGTTGTGATGGTAAGTCCGTATATAAACTGTTTTGTTAAAGGTTGTGATGGCAAGTCCATGTTGTGAAGCTTTGTAAAGCTATTGTTAAACCGTGTTTGCTTGGGTTGTAAACGTGGATATTTATTATTTAAACGGTTTTGTCAAACTAACTCGTTTTTAGCAAGAAAACTATTCTTTTCCTTAAATTTTTAGAAATCTCTTTTAAAGAAAACCACGTTTTACAAAGCCAAGGTTTGAAAATATTTTGAATCAGGAATTGACGGATATGTTCGTTGAGTACTCAATAAGGGTAGGCTAACAATACTAGTCTTGGAGGGCTAGCGTAAGTCTTTTGGCAGAGGCCACCTCCGTAAGATGAACTCGCTTGAAAAGGCGACAGTGTTGGTTGGTCGAGCCGCTCCGAGCTAGCATTATGCCTGTAAGGTATTATTTATATTCCCGGCATGGACACCCGGATGGTTTTGTTGGGTGTAGAGATGGAGGAGTATCTCACCCGGTGAGCTGTACACTCACCTTGATCAGAACGCCCAACGTGTGGTAATCTGGTCCAGACAAGGTGCACAAAGTGTGGTGCCTTGGCCAACTTGTTCTCATGAAGCCCACCGTGTGGTGACATGACTTTTATCCGAGTGGAGGATTTATTTTGTACAAAGTATGACAATGAGAAAAACCCACTCCTTGCGAAAAGAGATTGTTTATGACTTGCCAAATTATTTTTACAAATGTTTTACACTTTGCATACACGAACTATTTAAAAACACCATGTGCACACACAGGACTTACTGAGATTTATTCTCACACCGTTTTACACCATGTTTTCAGGAGATAGATTGTGCTGAGTCAGCGGGGCATGTAATAGTTGGAGCTTTTGCTATTTTCTCTATCCGTTCTAAGAGACATTTATTGTTTATGCTTCTAAACAATATTTTATTTTATTCCGTTTTGCTCCAAGTTGAGCCTGATGTAATAAGAATATTTCTTTATTTATCTAAGTTGATCCTTTTGGAGATTGCCTTTATATTTTATACCTCGTTCTAAAGACCCCTTATCCTTCGGGACGGGGCGATAACCCCGCCCTTTTAGGGTACGTAGTCGTGGGGTGTTACACGGATACTTTCGTCTTAACCATTCCTCCGTTTCCCACGTTGCATCCCGTGCTCCATGATGATCCCAAAGTATCTTCATGGGTATCTCGCTTATTTCGGAGCGTTTTAATACTCCGCCGCAGGATCTTGACAGTCTCTCCACATAACTCGGATTGGGTTGCAACTCCAATGTTTTCTCATTGTGTACATGACTCGGATCGGGATTGTATCTTTTCAACTGAGAGATATGAAATACGTCATGCATCCCGGTTAGGCCATCAGGTAGATCCAATCGGTAGGCAACCGGTCTAATTTTCTCCAATATAGGGAATGGTCCAAAATACCTAGGACTCAACTTCCTTCCCTTCGGATGTTTCAGGATTCCTCTACTAGGAGTTAACTTCAAGAATGCACGGTCACCTACTTGGAACTCCAATTCCGTCCGTCTAGAGTCTACATAACTTTTCTGCCTGCTTTGTGCTGCCCTTAGCTTTTCCCGAATTAACTTAATCTTGTCGGTCATCTCCTGAATGCATACTTCACCAATCTTTTTAACGTTCCCTTTTTCTGTCCATCCGCAGTATATCGGTACCTGGCATTTTCACCCATACAGTGCTTCCTACGATGCCATTCCGATCGACGCCTGATAGCTGTTGTTATATGCTAACTCCGCATGCGGTAAAGACTCAATCCACTTATCTCCAAAGTCCAAGATATATGCTCGGAGCATGTCTTCCAGTATCTGAATGACTCTTTCGGATTGCCGTCTGTTTGCGGATGAGCAGAGGTGCTGAATTTCAGGGTCGTGCCCAAGGACTCCTGGAACTTACCCCGGAACCTTGAAGTGAATCTAGGGTCCCTATCCGACACGATGCTCGACGGTACACCATGCAACCTTAAAATTTCTCAGGTATATATCTGAGCCAACTTTTCCATTGAGTCCCTTACGTTTACCGGCATGATCTGCGCTGTCTTGGTCAATCGGTCCACTACCACCCAGATCGCATCTTTGTGTGTCTTGGTCATCGGAAGGCCAGTCACAAAGTCCATGGTCACCTCTTCCCATTTCCATTCGGGAATCGGTAACGGTTGCAGTAAACATGCAGACTTCTTATGCTCCATCATAACCTTCTGGCATGTCAGGCAGGTTGACACATGCTGAACTACATCCCTCTTCATTCCAGCCCACCAATATTTCCTCTTCAAGTCTTGGTACATCTTTACCTCCCCAGGGTGTATGGTGTATTTGCTCTTGTGCGCTTCGTCCAGTATCCTCTTCCTTAAGTCTTGGATGTCCGGTACACAAATCCGGTCCCAAAAGTACAATACCCCTTTCTCATCGGTTCGGAAATCGCCTCCTCCTCTCGCGATCTTTTTCTCCCCGAAAGTTTGAAATTCCGTATCGCCCCGTTGACCTTATACAATTTCCTGGTCCGGATCGGTTTCAGGGTCAAAGTTGCTCACGCAGATCTTCCCCTTTTGCACTTGCGCCTCTTTCTCCGGGATATCCCGGACTCGCCAACACCTCCCGTATTCTCAAGTGTGCCATTTTCGAGCTTTCGACTTAGAGCGTCCGCTACCACATTTGCTTGAGCCGGGTGATAGTTAATGGGGCACTTATATTCTTCCAAGCAACTCCATCCACCTACGTTCACGGGAGATTCAAGTCCTTTTGCGTAAAGATATATTTCAAACTCTTATGGTGCTGTGAAAACCTCGTATTGTGCACTCGTACAAGTAATATCGCCATTTCTTCAAGGCGAACACTATAGCCGCTAGCTCTAGGTCATGCGTGGGATAATTAACTTCGTGCGGCTTTAGCTTTCCGGATGCATAGGCTGTGACTTTCCCTTCTTGCATTAACACAGCCTCCAAGTCCTTCCTTAGATGCATCCGTATAGAGTGCATAGGGCTTATCAGCCTCAGGCAGACTCATCACGAGTGCTGTAATCAACCTCCTCTTATGTTCTTGGAAGCTCTTCTCGCACTTCTCACTCCAAGAAAAAATGACATTTTTCTTCAACAGCCGTGTCATCGGTGAAGCTAAAGTGGAGAAGTTTTTAATGAAAAACCGATAGCACCCCGCCAACCCAAGAAAACTTAATATCTCGGTAATGTTCTCCAGTTGTTTCCAATTAGCTACGGCTTCTACCTTAGCAGGGTCCACCTTGATCCCTTCCTTGGATATCACGTGACCAAGGAAAGACACTGAGCTCAGCCAAAACTCACACTTACTGAACTTAGCGTAAAGCTTGAATTCCCTCAGCTTCTCTAGGACCAACCTTAAGTGCTCCGCGTGGTCCTCCGGATTTTTGGAGTAGATCAAAATGTCATCGATGAATATAACCACGAACTTGTCCAGGTATGGTTGAAAAATGCGATGCATCAAATCTATGAATACTGCCAGTGCGTTGGTTACACCGAACGGCATTACTACAAATTCGTAATAGCCATACCGCGTGTTTAATGCAGTCTTAGGAATGTCTCTTCTTTGATCCTCACCTGATAGTATCATTACCGTAGGTCCAATTTTGAAAAGCAAGCAGCGCCTTGCAGTTGATCAATCAACTCATCGATCAAGGGTAGAGGGTATTTATTCTTGATTGTTAGATTGTTCAGTCCCCGATAATCGATACATAGCCTCAAGGTACCATCTTTCTTCTTGACAAACAACACCGGGGCTCCCCACGGTGATGTACTCGGTCGAATGTAGCCTTGCCTTAGCAGTTCTTCCAATTGCTCCTTTAACTCCTTCAACTCTGTCGGTGCCATCCGGTAGCGAGTTCTGGATACCGGTTATGCTCCAGGAATCAGATCCACGGTGAACTCAACTTCCCGTTCAGGGGGTAGGGAAGTGAGCTCCATAGGGAACACATCCGAAAAGTCTTTCACCACCTTCTTACTTTCCAAGGTACACTGGTCCTTTGGTTTATTTAAGAGATAGGCCAAGTATCCCGCACGTCCTTTCTTGAGCAACTTCTGGGCTTTAGCTCCAGCAATAAGAAATTTCAGTTCCTTCGTTTGCTTACCATTGAATTCAATTACATCCCGTCCAGGTCTCACAAACTGCACCGTCTTAGTCTTGCAGTCCACACGAGCTCCGTGTTTCGACAACCAGTCCATGCCCAAGATCAAGTCATAACCGTCCATGGCCAGGATTATAAGGTCGGCCTCCAAAATCTCCTTCCCAACCTCAACTCCACAACTTCCCATTTTCTTGCCTCGCTTCCACCACCTATCCCAAGGGGGAACTAACTACTACTGGTATAAGGTAGCTCATTTCCTTCCTAGCCCGGACGTGAAGCACATACTTTACATACATATGAGTGTGTAGATCCCGGATCTATCGTAACATTAACAAGACAACCTTGGATAGAAAGGTTACCTTCGATTACGGTGGCGTCCGCTCCTACCTCCTCTCGGCTCAGGGCAAAAACTTTGGCCTTCACTTGGGGCTTCAGGCCTCCCGCCCCGGCCGGTCCAGTAGCGGCACCTTTGTTGCCTCCCATTGGCTGGGTCGGCGTGGTCTACTCAGTCCTTAAAGGTTTGGGGCATATGTTCCTCAGATGTCCTGGGTCTCCGCAGTTGAAACACCTTCTCACACCCCCGCTACCCCAGCAGTTTCTCTCTGTGTGGCCTCACTTCCCACACGATCGGCGGCTCAGCTGCCTTGCATTGATCCGACTATAGGCACTCGGTCCCGTTACCCCGATTTCCCCACGGCATAGAACCCGCAGGTTGCTTATTGCCCGAAGGCCTCATAGGTGAACAACTTGGTTGGAAGGGTCGGTTCACCGGTCGGTGCCGATCTTCGTTCTCCGTCCGAGAGGCTGCGTCCACAACGGCTGTGTACGACGTTGGCTGGGATGGAGCCAACGCCCTTCTCAAATCTGGCCTTAGCCCTTTCACGAATTGCCGGGTGCGCTTCTGCTTCGTATCTACCAAGCACTTGCAATACTTGGACAACTGCATAAATCGGGCTGCATATTGGGCCACAGTCATGCCTCCCAGCCTGAGGGTCTGGAATTCGTCCTCCTTCTTCTCAGCCACCCATCGAGGAATGTACTCGGCCCGGAAAGCCTCTGTAAAATCGTCCCAGGTCCACTCCTGCTCCTTCTTGTCCCAATCACCCCATACTCGCTGCCACTATGCTCGAGACGGTCCCCTTAGCCGAAAAGCAAGAAACTTCACCATCCTCTCTTCCGAGTACCGCGAGTAGTAAAAATGTCCTCCATCCGCTCAATCCATTGCTCGGCTTTCTCATCCTGTTCCACCTCCCCCTGGAATGTGGGAGGTTAGAACTTCGAGAAACGCCCTAGGGCCTCATCCTCTCCCCGTGGTGGTTTCCTAGCCACCTTATCCACCTTTTCGACCAAGTTCTATAGGATTGAGGCCATCTTGTAGAAAGCCCGACCCATGGTCACATCCCGTAACCTCTCCGAAGCCAATTCCCGCTCGCGTGGCGGGTGCTCCTCCACGTCGGGGTGGAACGATGCACCTACTCACATTCCGGGATGGAGGATGCACTCTCCGCACCGTTTCGCTATGCACAACTGTTCGGCGTCTTGGTGCCATCTTAATCACATTCACTCAGGGTCAGATAGTTATCAAGGGGAAAAAGAATATGCTTAGGTGCATGATCAGTTGATAGTAATGTACTCATCTAAAAGAGAATGTGATGATAACGTTCAAAGATAAATCAAGTAATAAACGAAACTCATGCTTGTCATATAAACCATTCTTTGTAGAACGTAATGGGTCATCTCATACGATACCCTTTTTATTTGAAACGATTAATAGGCCCTATGAGCCACATGCTCCCTTAAAAAAAAGATAAACAAATAAAGGTATGCAAATTCCAAAGAAAGAAAGAGTAAAAGTTGTTGGTCTTCTATGCTCGACTCTCCCTAGTTTCAACAGAGGTATCGGAGTCGTCGGAGGCCTGCTTCTACCAGCTACCCCACGGAACTATCGTGAATTTGAACCCAAGACCTCAAGAACTAATTCTAAGGCTCTTACCATTACACCACAACAACTCTTTTGACCATACTATAAACAAAAGATAGAAATTATAACCAGCATCAAAATACTTAAGAAAATAGAACCCCCATAAGTCAAGTAATTGCCTAAACCATGTTTCTGATATCGTTTGTAACACCCCACGACAACGTACCCTAAAAGGGCGGGGATGTCACCCCGTTACGTAGGACAAGGGGTGTTCGGAATGAGGTATAAAATATAAAGCCAATCTCCAAAAGGATTAACTTAGATAAATAAAGAAATATTCTTATTACATCAGAGCTCAACTTGGAGCAAAAGGGAATAAAACAAAATATTATTTATAAGCATAAGCAATAAATGTCTCCTAGAACGGATAGAGAAAATAACAAAAGCTTCAACTATTACATGCCCCGCCGACTCAAAGACAGCCTATCCCCTAAAAACATGATGTAAAACAAGTGTGAGAATAAATCTCGATAAGTCCCGTGTGTTCACATGGTGTTTTTAAATAGTTCGTGTATGCAAAGTGCAAAACATTTGTAAAAATAATTTGGCAAGTCATAAACAATCTCTTTTCGCAAGGAGTGAGTTTTTCTCATTGTCATACTTTGTACAAAATAAATCCTCCACTTGGATAAAAGTCATGTCACCACACGTTGGGCTTCATGAGAACAAGTTGGCCAAGGCACCACACTTTGTGCACCTTGTCCGGACTAGATTACCACACGTTGGGCGTTCTAATCAAGGTGAGTGTACAGCCCACCGGGTGAGATACTCCTCCATCTCTACACCCAATAAAGCCATCCGGGTGTCCATGCCGGAAAATAAATAATACCTTTCGGGTATAATGCTAGCTCGGACTGGCCCGACCAACCAACATTGTCGCCTTTTCAAGCGAGTTCATCTTCCGGAGGTGGCGTCTCGCCGAGAAGACTTACGCTAGCCCTCCAAGACTAGTATTGTTAGCCTACCCTTATTGAGTACTCAACGAACATATCCGTCAATTCTCGATTCAAAATATTTCCAAACCTTGGCTTTGTAAAACGTGGTTTTCTTTAAAAGAGATTTCTAAAAATTTAAGGAAAAGAATAGTTCTCTTGCTAAAAATCGTTAGTTTGACAAAACCGTTTCACGGAATAAATATCCACGTTTACAACCCAAGCAAACATAGTTTAACAATAGCTTTACAAAGCTTCACAACATGGACTTGCCATCACAACATTTAACAAAACAGGTTTATAAAAGGACTTACCATCACAACGTTTAATAAAAGATTTTATGCAAGGACTTACTTGATATGCCTCGGATAAATGCGATAAAAATCACCGTTGGATTTCCTCAATTATCCACCCGATCTAAACCATAAAATATCATGATCGGGGTCTCAAGTAATTTAACCATGCTCTAATCCCATTTATTTTTATAACAAATCACAATCTCCTATTTAATTCCAAGTAAACTATTCAATCCCTAAAGATCAAATACTACGACCATATGTTTATCTCGCTAATAAACACCATTGAACATTACTTTCGACATCAAGGGAGGGTATTCCCTTACCTTGCAACTACCGGGTAATGAGGTTTCGATGCTCCTATGGTGATCGTCCCGAGTTCGCTTGAGAAGAAGAGAGAAGCTACCTCATTTGCTTCAGTTGACCGAAAATTTAGGAAGAAGAGGAAATCAGCCTCTACAGGGCGTGATTTAAGGGTAGAAGAAAGAGAAAAGAATCATTAGAGAAAACGGCATCAAGAGGTTGAAAGGATTTGTGCTTACCTTAAGGTGTGTTCGATTTTTACTTGGAACAACTCTTGTATTTTCGAAAATTTGCAGAGAGAAGTTGATGAAATTTTCATGTAGAATGGAGACGGTAAACAGTGGTTATGATTTAAAGTTGGGGAAGATTGGTTTAGGGTTAGATTGTGGTGTTTTGATAGACTCCTAATGGCTTAAGGTTTCTTGGACAGCAAGAGCGAAATTTCAACTTGCGCGTGCCTCCTTGCTGCCGATGTTAGGGGAGTTTTATGGAAGGAAAAATTCTGCAATTTGCTCCTCTATGCCAGCCGAAATACTGCTCAAAGGTAGGGCTAAATGTGTTTAGAATTTTGGGCCAAACAAGGAAGAGTTTGAGTGAGTTTTGATGACTGAAAAATCCTGTGCAAGTGCTATGAAAATTCTGTGCAAGTGTAGCAAGTTTTGGACTGGTTTGGCTGCTATAATTCTACCAAAATTTCCAGAGGAAAATTGAGGGTTTTGGGCGCTGAAAATAGCTTGTTCAGATGGGGGTTTCCAATGAATGATGTGTGCAGAATTTCGGTTGAAGTAGAAACATAAAGCTGGCAAAAAATCCTGCACAAAGCTGTCCGAATTTTCTGTGTGTATGCTGGACGAATTTTAGTGTTTTTGTGTGAATAAAATTCAGATTTTGTGCAGCTAAGGTAGTTGAATTGTTAAGGAGTGTTCTAGGTGATTTGAGCTAGGATTTTCAGAGTTGGATTGTAGCTAAAGATGGCTGGAATTTCGGACAGCTTATGTAGATACAAACCTGCCGAAATTCAGCTAGGAAAAGGAAGAAATCCTAGTTGAATTTGGATTGAAATAAAATCTGGTTTTATCAAGGATTTGGATAAGATTTCCTCTAGTCATATAAGAGTTTGGTTTATGCTACAAGTCCTCCAAGAAGTGGCGGCACTTGCTGGAATTTTTTTTCCAGATTTTTAGCTAACATTCTAGGATTAAAATCAACAAGACTTCCTACTAGGAAAAGGATTCATTAATTCCACCTATCCATGGCAACATCTATCTTACTAAAATCAAGCTAATATTTTAATTACTAGCTAGGGTTTTTTCGAAAATCCTAAGGAATACAAGCTGAAAATTAAAGGTGAACTTTATTCACATCAAAGTCCTTGAATTTAGGAGATAAATATAGAGACTTATTTCCTTGGAGTAAAAATACTAAAATTTCTCTAGGATAGCTAGATTCCTTTTCAGTCCAAGATAAGAAACAATCTAAAGAAAAGAATTTCAAGAAGAGAAACTTATTTCACAAAAAGTAAGATTCGAACTCGAGTCACCAAAGGAAATCACCAACCTCCTTGCTATTCCAAAACAACTCCAATGCTAATTTTTCTACAAGAAGTTCTTACCACCCCAATACTCATCCTTCCAAGTCTTCGACCAAACCTCCCTTAAACAAGTCTTTAACAACACAACTATTTCACATCAATTAATTCAAATGCAAGAGCAACTGAAAATTCACATGCATCATGCAAATAAAATTATTCTAGCTACCACATAAAATGCAAGATGCTATGCAATGCATGACTTTTTCCTA
>JANUWF010002195.1:0-16468 GCA_026120185.1 Voacanga thouarsii
TACTACAAAATATATCCAAAAAATATCCATGAAGCTTCCATGTCCAAGAGATGGTTAAGTACTACAAAAAACTAAAACAAAATAAAGTAAAAATTCTAACAAAGAAAAAACAAAATGAATCACAGGAAAAATAAAACTTTTTTTCATATAAATCATGAACGACACTCGTTTTTTATGATATAGTTGGCGTCGTTTATTGTTAATATATCTACGGTTTTGGTCCTCCGGATTGATCCAGCCCCATTTGATATGATCTAGATGGAGCCGTTTATATCCTATTTCTGCAAAATTATCGGAACAGAAGCAAATAGTCCACAAATGCGGAACAAACAGCTACAAAGATACAATTTAAAAAAATAAATAAATACTATACAAAGAAGAATAATACCAATACAATTACAAACAATAAGGATACAACTTAATTATCATAACTAATTAAATCAACTAGACAACAACATTCACTTGTACAAAATAACACATCTTATGAGATACAATAAAGGGGCAACTAATCTCAAATATTTGTACAAACTAGAGATGTTAACCTCCTTACCTTATATGCATTATCAGGATAGAAAATGATTAGAAACTTAGTGGACTTATTAGGAAGAAATTCAAAAGATTGCCACAATAACTATTAATTGATTAATATTGCAAACTTCAAATGGCACCACAAAGTCTCCCAACATCCTACAATAACCAATCCATTTCATCACTATAATGACTGTAACACCCCTTACTAAGTGGCCTAAATGACCAGGGAATGTCGCCCAGACAAGGGGTCTTTATAACAAAGGGAGGAAAGAAAGCAACAAGGTATAACTAACATGAACTTCAAAGCAAAAATTGAATTACTGACTAAATAAATCCCAATACAGATAAAACTCTGTAAGCCAAAAGAAATCTTTATACATCAACACTAGAGTATTAGTAGAAGAGTATCAAAACCTAATCTATTACAAAATTATCTTCTGCACTTGGTCTTGAAAAACATACACTACCTTGAAAGTTGTGGTCATAAAAGTAGTGTGAGATTATTAATAATCTCAGTAAGGCCATAGTGTGTTTAAGTGAAAGTTACGAAATCAATGTCATGATGCATGCATATGAAATAAATCAAATGGTTGTAATCATAAGAGAATTTGCATTTGTCCATCTCAAATCCTTTATCAAATTTTTGGAGAGAAAACCATAAGTATGATTAATTATGAAATGTATATAAAAATTTTGTTAGGCTATCAATTCAAGTCAAAATTCTGGAAACAAAAATTCATTTCAGCAAAAGTCTTGAATCTGTCATCAATCAACCATATCGTGTATCGAGACTATAGATCATTGATACTACACAAATATGGCCACGACATATACAATGCCAAAAAATCACATGTAGGCGATCAACCTGAGAGAATGCTCCTCCTTCTTCTCTCTCGCACATTGGCCTCAGGCCCGAATGTCCCACATCCGTCCGTCAGAGTTCTCAAAACTCTGCTGCTACTTAAGGACTCGGCTAAACTACTAGGACTGACGCCCTATTTCGAAAGGATAGTTTCCCAAAGATGGCCTATCAATAGGAACTCTCACCAAGTCTAACGAAAGCTAGCCCTATAGCTTCGACCCTTGAGTACTCAAGTCTTCAACAAAGCGAATCAATAAATTCCCATTCCAATTTGGAATATACAATTTCATTATCAAAACATTGTTCCAGTCCCCAAAACTATATTTGGTTTAAAATTCAGCCCAACCCAAAACCACAATCGTACATTCTCTCCAAAATATACCCAAAATAGAAATCAAGTCATCCGTTCTATCCAAATTTGCTCAAGGCACAAATAAATCAAATCATTTCATATGTAGCCTCAAAGGTGATATTGTTAGGGGCCAAAATCTCAGGCTATGATTTTTGCAATTATATGCATGAAGGAAAAATTGCCATTAGATATAAACATTGATGCATGGCTCCTAATCATATCATAACATACATAAGAAGATTCCCAAAATTGATCATGCATACTTTTCCCAAGTGGAAGTTGTAAACTACTAAGAGTGATATGAAGTGCCATAAAATAAAACTCATAAGTGAAATCATATAATGTGCTTCTTGTGACATAAACATGTATACATGATCATATGAACTTTCCATAGAATTATTTTGCATAAACGAGTCATGAAACGCAAGGACTTAGCTTGTCCAAAAGCTTAGCAAAAGAAATCTTTTCAAAATTTTCAAGCCTTCCTCCCAAATCCGACTTAAAATCTAATATAAATTATACAAGAATTAATCTCTTCATCACAAGTCCTTAGAGATCAAACCACATAAATCCCCAAGGAAAAAGTGGTTACTTATGCTCCAAGTAATCTCTTCTATCTTCTAACGCTAATCACAATTACCTATTCTAATTTTATTAATCCTAAACCCTTAATCAAGCAATCAATCCACATAGATTAGGACAGAAAATATCCCCATCAAGTTAAAAAGAACAAATAATTTAAACGATGAATAAATAGCTAGATTGATAAATTAATCAATGAATAAATAAATAAATAATAAATAAGTAGACAAATGGATAGATAATAAATACGTAGATAAATAAACAGATAATAAGAAAACAAATAAATAAATAATCAAAAATGTTCCCAAAACACGCTAGATCGTACAACACGTCATATATAACCCACATGATCACCATTTTACTTAAATAAACAACATTCATAACACAGTCCTCCATTTCCAGCAACACCTCTACTTTTTTTTCAAACAATACTTGAGCAAAAAAACATCAAAATCCCTCCAATGACCCCAACACACATATTACATTCATCAGGCATTATTTACACAACATAAAAGAAATCATTGGTGATTTTAGCTCTGCAATGTCCATCTCTCTCAAAACCACCCAAAAAGATGGGATTTTATCACCTAATTCAGAAAACCCGGTTGTTTTCCGTTCATTTATGTCATATTTTGGTTGCCGCCATGGCTTTGGCAACCAAGTCTAGAACTTCAAAACCCCACTCTAAAAACCCAACCCAAACCCTTGTAAGAATGTGGGGTTCTATTCTTTGTTGCTTCCTAGCAGTACAACACTACAGAAAAAATCTTCATTTGCGACGATTTTTTTGCGACGACTACAATACCGTCACTAATTAGAGATGGTTTTGTGATAGCAAATGATGAAATCACTAGTTGACCAAAACCGTCGTAGAATCCTCACAATTTGTGATGATTTTGCGACAGTCAAGATGGCCATTGCAATTCGTAGCAAAACCGTCGCTATTTGTGAGGGATTTGCGATGGCTAGAATGCCCTCGCAAATTAGTGAGGGTTTTGGAACAGTTGATTTTTTTTAAGAATAAAATGTTTAAACAAAAAAGAAAATTGTTACAACCATCGCAAAATCCTCACAATTAGTGATGATTTTGCGACGAACTTTTATATTTTAAAAAATACAAAAAGAAAAAGCCTAATTGGTGGACCATCGCAAAACCCTCGCGATCGCAAAACCCTCGCAAAAATTTGCGAGGGTTCGTGGTTATCCGTTGCAAAATCCTCACAAATTTAAGAGAGTTTTACCACGGTTGATTATTTTTAAAGAAAAAATGTGTAAATTTTTTTTTTTGGGAAGTACGGAGAAAAATCCTCACAATTAGCGACACTTTTGCAATGGACTTTTCATAATTAAAAATAAAAAGAAAAAAGTCTATTTGGTTGAACATTGCAAAAATCTCACAAATTTGCAAGTGTTATGTGAGGGATAACAACTAGGCCTCACAAAACCCTCGCAAATTTGCAAGGGTTTTGCAACGGAAAGCTACTAGCCCTCGCAAACCTCCCCAAATTTGCGAGGGTTTTGTGATGGATACCTACTAGCCACGCGAAACCCTCTCAAATTTGTGAGGGTTTTGCAACGATTGATTATTTTTAATGATAAAATGTGTAAAAGAAAATTTTTTTGGAATGTCCGTCACAAAATCCTCGCAATTCGTGAGGATTTTGCAATGCAATTTTTTATATTTAAAAATACAAAAAAGAAAAGTCTAGTTGGTTGGCCATCACAAAACCCTTGCAAATTTGCGATGGTTTTGCGACGGGGGATTATTTTTATGATAAAATGTGTAAACAAAATTTTTTTTGGAATGTCCGTCGCAAACTCCTTGCAATTTGTGAGGATTTTGCAATGGAATTTTCAATACTTAAAAATACAAAAAGAAAAAAAAGAAAAGTCAAGTTGGTTTACCATCGCAAAGCCCTCGCAAAGTTGGGAGGGTTCTGCAAAGTTTGATTGTTTTAAATGATAAAATGTGCAGGGAAAAAGTTTTTGGAAAGGCCGTCGCAAAATCCTTGTAATTGGCAAGGTTTTTGCGAAGGACTTTTCATAGTGAAAAATACAAATGGAAAAAATGTTGTTGGTTATCCATCGTAAAACCTTCACAAATTGTGAGGAGTTTGCAATGGTTTTTATTTTTAATGATAAAATTTGTAAAAGAAATTTTTTTTTGGAATGGCTATCATAAAATCCTCGCACTGCAACAGAATTTTACATATTAAATAATAAAAAAAAAGAAAAATTCTAGTTAGTTGACGGTCAGAAAACCCTCGCAAATTTACGAGGGTTTTGCAACAACGGGTTGTTTTTAATGAAAAAAAATGTTTGCGGGGATTTCTGAGGATTTTGTCGCAATGCCCTCACAATTTCTGAGGATTTTGAGACATACTTTTCATATTTAAAAAAAAAAAGAATGTTTTTGACCATCACTAAACCCTCACATATTTGCGATGAAATTTTAAATTTTAAATTACCCGCCTTTTCCTAGTTAAAATTTTTGGATTGAAATTTTAATTTTTGCACCGAATGAATTGAATACTCTTTTCTGCCAATTTTTTGAATTTTTGTGTGGTGAAAATTTGAATGCCCTAATTCATCACAAATCCGTCACTAATTGCAACAAATTTACTTCTTTCCACGCAAAACTGTCGAAATTTGAGAGGGTTTTGTGACAAAATAGGGTTTTCATCTTATATTTTTCTTTAATTTTTTTATTTTTATTTGTGTGTTTGTCTGGTGGTGTATTTTGACAAATTTACTGAAAAATTTTAAAAACGTATCACAAATTGTGCATTTTATTATAAATGTATATATGTAATTATGTTATGTTATACACAAAATGTATTACATAAGTAAATATATATAGTTAATTCTGTTATGTTATATACCTATTGTAATATATAAGTCATGTATGTGTTTATGTAGTATACAATGTATATAAGGATCTCTTTGGTTTAATATATATATATATATTATAACATAAAGGTATGTATATACATATGTCTAATTTTTTGATCTATCACTTTGATTATGTGGTACATAAAGTAAAATATATAAAAAATTAATTTAAATACTGTTGTTATTGCTGTGTTCACTAAAAAAATTAGGTAAAAATTGTAATATAGAGATCGGTTTGTAATGTTCTTCATTTCAATTTGCGAGAAATTAGCGAGGGTTTAGTTTTTACCCAAAAAAAAAAAAATGACATTTCCAACACTTGGAGATTTCCTACTTGCTTCGTCTTTTTTTTTTTTCTTCTTCTTCTTCGTCCTAACCAAATTCTCACAATTTATGAGGATTCATGGAAAAAAAATTTCATATTTAAAAATACAAAGAAGGAAAAGTCTAGTTGGTTTACCGTCACCAAACCCTCGCAAATTTGCGAGGGTTTTATTGCAAGGGTTTTGCAACAATAGATTATTTTTAATGATAAAATGTGTGGGAAAAAAATTTTTGCAAAGACCATCGCAAAATCCTCGCAATTGGTGAGGACTTTGCAATGGACTTTTCATATTGAAAAATACAAATGGATAAAGTCTTGTTGGTTGTCCATTGCAAAACCTTCTCAAATTGCGAGGATTTTGTAATGGTCAACTATTTTTAATGACAAAAATGTGTAAAATTTTTTTTTTTTTTTTTGAATGGCCTTCGTAAAATCCTGGAAAATTTGTGAGGATTTTGGAACGAAATTTTTCATATTTAAAACTAAAAAAAAAAAGGAAAAGTCGAGTTGGTTGACCATCACAAAACCCTCGCAAATTTGCGAGGGTTTTGCGATGGCTTGTTGTTTTTAATGAAAACAAGTTTTAGCGGATTTTTTTTTTTTGAATATCCTCACAAAACCCTCACAATTTTTGAGGATTTTGTGATGGACATTTCATATTTTTTTTAAAGAAAAAGTGAAAAGTCTAGACCGTCGCAAAGCCCTCACAAATTTGCGACAAAATATTAAATTTTAAATTGCCCACCTTTTTCTATGTAAAATTTTCGGATTGAAATTTTGAATTTTTGCATAGAATGAATTGAATATTCCTTTCTCCCAATTTTTTTGAATTTTTGCACAGTGAAAATTTGAATGCCCTTTTTCATCGCAAATTCAGTCACAAATCCATCACTAATTGCTTACGCGGGTTTTGCAACAAAATAGGGTTTTCATCTAATATTTTTCTTTTATTTTTTATTTTTTTATTTATTTGTTTGTGTAGTGGTGTGTTTTGACAAGTTTACTGAAATATTTTTAATAATGTTTCTCAAATGGTGCATTTTATTATAAATGTGTATATGTTAATAACTTATGTTGTACACCTAATATATTACTTACGTAAATATATAAGTAGTTAATTCTATTGTGTTATATACCTATTGTAATATATAAGTAAATGTATATGTTTATGTAGTATACATTGTATGTAAGTATCTCTTTAGTTTAATATATATATTATAACATGCAGGTATGTATATACATATATCTAACTTTTTTGATCCATCACTTTGGTTAAGTGGTGTATAAAGTAAAATATATATAAAAAAATAATTTAAATACTATTGTTATTGTTGAGGTTGCTAAAAACAATATGGTGAAAATTGTAATGTAACGATTGGTTTGTAATGTTCTTCATCTCAATTTGTGAGAAATTAGCGAGGGTTTAGTTTTTGTTGTCTCAAATTGTGATGAAATAGCTAGGGATTTATTTAAAAAATAAATAAATCACATTTCCTACACATACAAAATTTGCACTTGCTTCTTTTTTTCCTTCTTCTTCCTCACCAAATTCTTTCTTCTTCCCGCTACCCATAGCCCCCTCCCCCACTATTGACCATTTGATCGATGGCAACACTTTGATCGGATGCATCCTGAATTTACAAAAGAAGTACGGAATGTCAAACTTGGTTTATGTACGGACGGATTTTCACCATTTGGGATGTCGGGTAAGCAATATTCATCCGGGCAATCATTCTTACGCCGTATAATCTCTCCCCGTGGATGTGTATGAATGATCCGGTCATGTTTTTAACAATCATTATCCTGGGCTCGAAGAATCCAAAGCATCAGGTGGATGTTTATTTACAACCCTTGATAGACGAATTAACCCAATTGTGGTTTGAATGTTTCACCACTTTTGATATATCGGAGATACAAAACTTCAAACTACAAGCGGTGCTTTTGTGGACTATTAATGATTTTCTTGCATTTGGTATGTTGAGTGGCTGGAGTACAGCTGGGAGACTAGCTTGTCCATATTGTATTAGCAATACGGAGTCTTTTCATCTACAAAATAGTGGGAAACAATCATGGTTTGACTGTCACCATCATTTCTTACCATCGGATCATCCTTACAGGAGGGACACGAGATCTTTTAGGAAGGATAGAGGTTCCGAGACATCACAACTTGTGCAATACCCTACTGGTGAAGAAATCTGGGATAGTATTTCTAAATATGAAAAAAATCACAGAAACAGGGAAAGAAATTGGAAGGAGTAATGGCAGGGGTATATCTCATAATTGGGCAAAAAGGAGTATTTTATGGGATTTGTCTTATTGGCGTACTAATTTGGTCCGACATAGTATTGATGTAATGCACAATAAGAAGAATGTATTTGACAATGTTATGAACACAATTCTAGAGGTAAAGGGTGAATCAAAAGACAATTTAAAGGCTAGACGTGACTTGGAAATATATTACCATAGGCCGAGCTACATGCCTCGGACGTGGGAAGAGGAAATGTGGCTATACCTAAGGCTTGCTACTCGTTGACAACAGATCAAAAGAAACTTTTACTTGAATGGTTGAGAGGATTGCAACTCCTAGATGGATACGCTTCAAACATTGGAAGATTTGCTTGATTCGAATGAGTTGAATTTATCTAGTATGAAATCACATGATTGTCACATATTCATGGAGAGACTACTTCCCATTGCATTGAAGAAATTTCTCCCTTCTAACGTATGGGGTGTTTTGATGGAATTAAGCCTTTTTATCGGGATCTATGGTCTCCTAAGTTGAGTGTAGCTCATATGGCCAAATTGGAGTCCGACATTCCTTTGTTGTTATGTAAGTTAGAGAAGATATTTCCACCCGGATTCTTTGATGTAATGGAAAATTTATTAATTCATTTGCCATACAAAGTAAGAGTTTGTGACCCTATTCAATATAGAAAGATGTACCCTTTCGAACGGTAATCTAACCATTCAATCTAATTCTTTTCCTGTCAGGAATAATATGATCGTGTGTGACTGAACTTAAAATTTTTTTCAAATGGCAGGCATTTACATAATTTGAAAATCAAGGTGAAAAATAAGGCAAGAGTTGAAGGAGCAATCTGCAATGCTTATCTCGTTGAAGAAGCATCCACTTTCTTCTCCTATTATTTTGAGCCACGTATACCAACAAAATGTACAAATAGGATGCGTCATGAAGAGGGATAACGAATGGAGAGGGTGCAAGAACCTAGGCTATCAATTTGTAATGTTCAAGGAAGGGTGATAGGATGGATTCTAATCCGGTTTCTTACCCCTAAAGAATTCATTACAGCCAGAATTTACATGTTGCTTAATTGTGGGGAAGTGCAACCATAAATTGTGTACGAGCTATTGCTTTATATATCTTTTACAGTAAATGAAGATCTTATAATGATTTTGACATATTCAAACTTCTAACGCAATACAGGACATTCACGGCACACTTATGAAGATTAGCTCCAACTATATCAGAGATAGAAATCAATAGAAGAATAGGCCTTGAATTTGCAGAATGGTCTAGTGGATATGTAAGTTACATATGTTGCTAACTTGCATTTGGAACTTCACTAGGGATTTAATAAATTTCATAATGCTACAACTTTCATTTTATGTAACATTTACTTGTTTCATTTTTTTTTTAGGTACAAGATCCAGAAAATATGGTTACAAATGAATGCTTAAGAAACATTGCTTGGGGTCTGTCAAGGCTAGTGAAATCATAAAGTGGGTACATAGTCAATGGTTACCAGTTTCACACTAATGATTATATAGAGGGATATAAAATAGTGAATAGTGGTGTATGCGTGAAAGGGATTGGAAATGACATATCAAGGCCTGATTACTATGGAAAGTTAAATGAGATTATTGAAATGCAATTTCCTGGTTATTCACAGCAAAGCATTGTTCTTTTTTAATGTCATTGGTTTGATCAAACATTGAATTATGGTACCAAGGTACATCCACAGTATAATCTTGTCGAAATTAACCACAAATAGAGCTACCCCAACTCTGATCCATTTGTTCTAGCTCAACAAGCTAGCCAAGTGTATTATACATCATATCCAGGGAGTAAGATGTCAAGATCTGATTGGTTGGCAGTTTGCAAAACCAAAGCTCGACATATAATAGATATGCAGACATGGTTGATAGAGCTTAATAGGAAGAAGTAGAAGCTACTAGCGAAGTTAACATATCATTATTTGTTGATCTTGGTATTTTGATGCATGAGAATAGAATGAATGAAATGCTGAATGTTCAAGATGAGGCTACAATGGTAAGGGAAAATTCTCCTACCAATAAAGACAAAGAAGATGAAGATGAATGGGACACGAATAGCAATACCTCAATAGACGACGTGGAGTTTGTATCGGAGAACGACTCCAGTGATTAGGCCTGCTTTAAATTCAATTACCATTCATATGGTTTATGGTAATGGATTCCTAAAATCTATTATATCATTAATATCCCATGTCAATTTTTAAATTTCATTTATTACAGAATTTCAATCCTTATTATTATTTGTTTCATACTTCAAAACTTTTACTTTCTTATATTTTAAATTCTATCACATACAATTTTTTACACTAATTTTATCTAATTGTCGGGAATCTCATCTCCTTCTATTTTGCAAGAATCCTTCATTTAGACTTGCACAGGCCAGAGAAAAATAGATAGATAAACATTGGAGGAATTATTTGTGTGCTGCAGTATAAATTCCACTATTTTGGGTATATGGTGTATCTATAAACATGCTTGCA
This sequence comes from Voacanga thouarsii, assembly GCA_026120185.1. Classification (NCBI taxonomy): domain Eukaryota; kingdom Viridiplantae; phylum Streptophyta; class Magnoliopsida; order Gentianales; family Apocynaceae; genus Voacanga; species Voacanga thouarsii. The sequence continues at coordinate 10,320 of JANUWF010002195.1, forward strand.
ATCCATATGATTTTTTTATTAGCCCTTAATATATTCTTTTATGGTGTAAACAACAAGGTAATCTATACAGTGCATTGTTGTGGTATTGATAGACAATTCAGAAGGACAGAGGGATATATAAGATTTTTATCCTTGTCCAACAGTTCTTCTCTTTGCTTTGTTTTTAACTGTATCTAATATAATAATTGGAACCCCATGAGTGATGGGTGATCATTCCCCGTGAGTGATGGGTGATTACCCCTCTTGGGTAATGGGTGATTCCCCTTAGTTATTTTTTGAATTTTTCTATAACTGAAAGATGAGTCTTTGTTGTTTGCAAGAGCATTTTGATTGTCAAAACTTGACATGACCTCGTGCCTGGAAAATGCCCAATTATAGGGGAGACTCTGTCAATTTTTTTTTAAATTTATACTATTAACAATATTTATTTTGACATATCCATCGTTATTATACTACTATTCTGTTACTTTAAATTAGTGAATAAATATAAAGTTTTATGGTTATTATTCTTTTTTTACTTTTATTTACGGTTATTTACATCATTCTTTTGAAGTGTTCATACAACTAATCATTCACTCATTTTTCTTTTTCATCTCCTCTAGCAATGTCTTCTAATAAAGAGTCATTGAGAGAGGGGAGTTAGAGGGGTTAGAGCCAAATACCCCATCCCCTACTCTGCTACCTCGGCTTTTGGTGCCTCGGTTTTTATATGGCTCTGTTGGAGATGAGGGAGTACCATCCCCAGCTTTTCAATCATTCGCTGCTTCATTTTTGCATCCTGTTGGCTGGCAAGTTTCAGACTCCCGGCCTTGGATTGTTCTATGAGGAAATGGGCAATTAACATATTCATACTTTAAAATATATTAAATAATACTGCAATTATTATTATTATTTTTTTGGAGATTAATAAAATTCTTAGGTACATTGTCATTGCACCAAAAAAAGGTTCACTGGCTCGGATAAATGTGTTCAAGAAATTTCAAATATAATATAGCACTACTTTACTGGCTCATATTTGACATACACACATGTCCTGATAACCATGTGAGACTTATGGTTTCATGAATTTGGATAAGCAATTTCTGAATATTATTTGTGGTCTATGTACTATGTTATTTGTTAATCAGAATTCTTAATCGTGATCATACAAAAATATTTCCAATGGAGGGAAGAGTATGCTTCTTAGATTCAATTAATCTATTTGCGAAAAGAAGTGTTGGACAAGATTTTCAGACATAATGTCTTGGTTGAGGAAGAGGGATGGTGGGGTATGTCCTCTTTGGATAGAGGCTCAGTATTGGAATGACATTTGCGAGTATTGGTGTTCAGAAAAGTATCAGAAGGTCTCAGCAATCAACAAAAAGAATCGAGGAAATAGCTGCACCTATACTGGAGGGTCTATCTCATTCATAGAACACAAGGACCATTTGGTAGTTCATTTTCACTTAACTATTTATTTTGTAAATTGCTTTGAAATGTATTCGTATAATATTGTAATAATTTTATTTTGTTAACACAAATGTAGCGGGCCAAAGAGGGGAGTTCTTTCAGCTACACAAACATGTTTGAGACATTACATGTCTTTTAGAATGGCCCACAAAAGGGCCAGTTTGTCAGTGATCGATCTCGCCAGACTTTGGTAGTTTATAGATTAAATATGTTGAAATTTCTTTATATTGCGTGGAATTTAAATTTTAGTTTGACATCTACCACTAACGATTCTTTTTTTTTATTTTAGGATGATGTGCAAAATCTTATACAGAGCACTACTCAGTCCGAGTTTAGTGACTTAGTAAACTCGGTTGTTCCTTTTGATGAAAAAGCCATGTTCGTAAATGCATAAGATGGGTTCAAAATGGGACGAGTTTATTAGTTTAGCTAAGAGGCGACACAGGTTTGATCTAACTTGTCTCAAAGTGGACCATAGACATCTTCCACTACACTGGCTGATATCGGGCATCTAGTAGAGCAAAGGGTTCAACAGGCCGAGCGGAGGTTCAATCGACAAATAGACTTGTTCCAGCACTTTATGAGGCAACAACACTCTACATTTGGTGGTTGGATGGTAGTTATGTCAAACAAGGTTGGCATTCCTGCACCATCTATGCCATCCATAGAGGAGATAGTAGCGTGCATAGCCCCTGCTAATACTAAAGATGAAGACCCCAATGCCAACAATGGATTTGATCCAGCTGATGAGCACCCAGGCCCACGTAGGGGCTCTGGTCCCCCCCTCCACCCCTCTTCTACAACTACTCCTTATTTGGCTACATAGACCTTGTTTTATTTATTTCTATACTCTTGATACATTGCTACTTATATCTGTGAACTATTTTAATTTTTTATATGCTTACTATGTATTTATATTATATTATATTTCAGTATTTTAATTATATGTATTTGTGCTTAGTTTCTATTTTTTACATTATTTTTGGGGTTATGAACACAATTTTGGCATTTGTTTGTGTAGTGTTTCAGAATTGATTTACAGGGAGCTGATAATTTAAAATAAATGCAATAATAAAAAAAATCCTCGCTATTTGCAACGATTTAGCGAGGGTTAGAAAACTTCGTCGCAATTAAATTTGGAGATGTAAAATGTGATCATTGTTTCTAATTAATTTTTTTGCAAATACCATGGCATTACAAGGTAATGCATTGGTTGTTATAGATCTAGCACTGCTGCCACTTCGTGAAGTTTCTAATGTAGTTAGGAGAATGATGAAAGAAGCAACTAAGCAAATGAATCCTCTTATAGTTTCTAATGCAATGCTTTCTTGAATGAATTTCTAAAGAAAAGCAATAGAACCACGTATGTCGAGAATTTTGAGATTATAGGAGACATACAATGCACAAAAACCAACGGAATTAACAAGTATCGATTTCTTGGATATGGATTAAAATGTAAAATTGTAAAAGTTTGGTTAATTGCAAAATTTTCTTTTTTTTTAAATCAATAACTGTTGGATTAATGGTTTGTGCTACAAAGAAATTAATCAGTATTATTTTTGTTCTTTACTATCTATAGAAACTGAAGGGCAAGTGTGTGTTGATTTCACAAAAAGCATTTGTCATATTTTTTTTTACCACAACGTAGTCGTTAGATTTCTACTTTAAATTTTGCTAACTGCAAATATTAGGCCCTTTTTTCTCTCTCCACAACCAGAGAAGAAGAAGAAGATATAGTGAGAATATTACACTACTACAAGAATCTTGAACACCATCTTAGTAGAAGTATCAGGAATGAATCGTGTAATTGACTTTGAGTCTAATCATTCTAACTTTACTGAAGTTGATCCTATTGGACGATATGGAAGGGTCTAATGAAATTTTATGTTTTATTAGCCTTTTATTATTTCAACTTCTAGATTCATGAGTTAAATTACTTTTCGGCTATGTCCTTGCTTAATTATAGTATAATAAAATTATTGGCAATGGGATTTCAAAAATTGTGTCTGTATGTTTTTAACTTTATTTGGAGAAAAATTTCAACGCAATTTTTTTGTGGACATTTTTAATATTTTATATATTTTTATATCACTAGATTTTTGGGGTTTTGATTCATTTTCTTGTAGTTATTGAGTTTTTGATGAGTATGAAGGGATTGAAGTAGTCTAGAACCAAGTGAAGTTTAATGATTTTCTACAAAGTCCTAACTATCTTGAGAGATTGTACTCTGAAATTCACCTTCTCAAAACTTTAAAACATAAGAATATTATGAAGTTCTATGCTTCTTGGGTTGATGCAGCCAATAGGAACATCGACTTTATCAGAGATGTTCATCTCTGGCACTCTTAGACAGTGAATACTACTCTAAAGATTACTTCTAATTTGTTGTTAGGGTTCTTAGAAAATTACATCTACTAACCGTTGTAAAGTTTGATGTTCTAAAATGGATTGTACACCATGTTTTTGATTTTCTAAAGGGGTATGGGCTGAAACATAGGAGCAGTAAACACCTATGCTTTTATCGTTTGATGATAATACTTTGAGAGTGAGGGCTGAATTTTTGTTGTTTGTTTGAATTGTGAGTTATAGGGTGTTGGAAAGGATTAAAAAGAGTTTGGAACCAAAGGACATTGAGGAAAATGAAAAGGGTTTTAAGAATTTTAATTTACCAGTCGAGTGTTTGACAAAGGATAAAGATTTTAGGGGTTTAGTTAAGGAATTGGGCAAGTCTTTGAGGGTTGTACATAAAATCTCTTATATAGATTTGAGCCATTTGAGGTCTGATTTGATTTGATTGTGATAGAAGGAGAGGGAAATCAAGTTTAAGAGGTTTGATATTAGATCATCTCATGCATATTTTACATATAATTTGGGCTTTAAATTCTTAAAATTCCATTATAGATTGCTACTTATGACCCCTATTTTCTCCTCGTTTGATGAAGATCCAAAGAATTGAATAATAGATAAGGAGTTAAGGAGAAATGACTAAAAAAGAGCCAAATTAAAGAGACACGATGTCATGTTTATCATCCTCAATGTCGCCACACGTCATTAGGATTTAGAAAATACTAAACATCTAGAGCTTCACAGTGCCATGCATTCTGACCTTCATTTCGCCATGCATCAATCTAATACATAAGAATAGTTACTCCCACGATGTCATTTCATAGTAAAATTGTAGGATCAAGGCATGCACGACACCATTCCCATCATTTTCCACAGCGCTATGCAACCTCATAGATTACCCCCTGTTCTTCAATTTTTAGGGCTTTTTGTGCTAAAACTATAAATACCACTCATTAACAACACACAGAGGCAGCCACCTAGAATTTCATCAAAGAACCCCTTGGAAGCACAAGAGAGAAGAGTGAAGCAAAAATTAAGGTGAGATTTGAATAGAAAAGGGGCTCTACAAAGAGAATTGCATAGTAGAGGAAGAACCTTGCTCATGAATTTTCTTGTTATTCTTTTTTGTGATTTGATATTATGGATGTTGATTTCACTAGAATTGATTTGTAATTAAAAGGTCGCATCCTATTTTACTCTTATATTGGACGATTATTTGCTTAATTTATTTCTATTTTGAGTAATCTATTACTTGGGTTTGACTGATTGGATTTAATTGACTGGACACTTCTCTTGTATTAAACTTGAAAAATGATGTATGAGATGGGTTCCTTTTGATGTTAATCCAATAGATTTGTTTGTTTGCCCCTTGTTGAAATTGATGAAGGATTTGCGGGATTGAGAACTTTGTGGTAGATGAAGTTTTGGGATCGCCTAGAGATTAGCGTCCTAGGGCTTTTTGGTTTAATGAGATTTTCTCGATTATTATGCATTCTTGGATTTAATTTGTGTGATAGAGATATCTATGGTTGGTGAATCCATTACTTTAGAAATAGTGGGTTTTACTTCATTTTCGAAATCTTACCAAAGCTTGAATTTGAATTCAATTGACCAAATAATGTTCTTATTTGAGTAACTATAGTAGAATTCTCTTTTATTACACGGCTAATCTCCTTTTCATATTCAAATCATTCCTTGTGACCTTTTTTAGTCTATTTTGTATATTGGGTAGACGTATTTGTGTGGCACTCATGTGTAGTTTGTAACTAATTAGCTTATTCCTCGTTTTGATTGAATGAATAATAGAATTCAAGTGGAAGTAGGGGTAATTAACCCAGTTCTTGAGGCTGTTCGATACTTACCAACTAGACTCTATACTACATGATGGGCATACTTGCCAAATTATGCGAGTGTATTTGAGTAAATTGGTATTTTTTTTTAAAAAAACTTGATTTAATTTTGGGATGATTTCTTTACATATCCATAGTGAATATACGGTGTATGAACACTTACCCAACAAGTTTTTTGTTGTCGTTGCCAGGGATCGGTTGTCAATATTCTAAAAATACTTGAGTTTTATTTATTCAATCCGTTTTGTTTCTATATGTTTATAAATTTTCATTTTCGTAAATGCCGAATTAATTTTCTTTTCTACAATAGTCATTTTAGAGTTGTTTTATGGATTTTTCGTGCATTTATTTCTTGTGAATATTCATTGTACTCTATTTTATTTTATTTGCTCTTTTTTTTTTTTTTGGAATTGAAGGGAATTGATAGTCGTTTGAGTTAATTGAGTTATTTTGAGGAAATTGACACAACTATGGCTTGAATAGGTTTTTACTTTTTAAGAGATA
>JANUWF010002197.1:0-95894 GCA_026120185.1 Voacanga thouarsii
ATACACCATCATTTTGCAAAAAAATGATTAGAGAAAGAATTGTGAGAGAAAGAAAGAGAGAAGTTTGAAAAGAAATTCTTGTGCAAAGAATAGTTAGAGTTTTCTTAGTGTGTAGTGTGAAGATTTTATTCTAACACTACCCTAATTTTATAACACAATTATTATTATTATTATTATTATTATTATTATTATTATTATTATTATTATTATTATTATTATTATTATTATTATTTCAACCTTCGTAATCAACCATAATAATATCAAGGCCTTCTTGCCGAGATGTTCAAGGCCTTTTTTTATTTTTGCCTATGATTCCATGCCTGTAGTTACTTCACTCAATGAGTCAATGGGGATAAACCGCCTGTATATCACTTTTTTGGATGCTTGAATCAACCCACCGGATCTATTTGATCTCTTGCGACAAGTGCTGCTTCAAGGCCTTATGCAGTGTTATTAAAAATTAATACAACTCTTTAACCACCACTGGACAATACATCCCCAAAAGTCCAATAATAGCCTCCCAACCTAGCCTTCTAAACATAGTAGACAATTGAAGAGAATTATCAAGAGATGGCTTAAAAGTCTTCTCAACTATAATTTTGTTATTGGCATGGCTTTGGTACCAAATCTGACAAGTATGTTCAATGAATTACGCAGTTGTGTAGGAAATGGCTTAAAGCAAAGAGTAGAAGAAGACGAGGCTCTAGATCTCTTAGAACATATACCAATTCCCCTTTGTGAATACATGATAAGAACACTTCAACCAAGTTCACTAACAAACAACTGTAAAATTCCCAACACCAATTTAATTTTAACAAATCCCAAACTCCTCAAAATGCCTAAAAAGAAAACTTACGTCCATAATCTAAACCAAATTTTGACATGAATTCCCAATGCAGGATGGTAGAATGCTAACAATGTGGAGTGGGATCACTCTGATTGCCATCTAACTCTTATCAATGGAGAATATATCAATGTCATGAACATTAGGATTCCACAATAATGTGCAAAAATTCATGCAATGCAAATTATCCCAATCATGAAGAATTTCACTTTGCAAGAGTGATACTAGTATCAATAGAAATTCACCAAAATAGCCGTAATAAGATCAAAATATGAATTATGCTCAAACAAATAACTTCACTAGATATTAAACCCATGCTATTCCACTCACAAGTAATTCAGAAACTCAAGCTATTCAAATCAAGTCAAAAATTCAATAGAATTTTGGCTAAAAATAAAAAATATATATATCAAGAATTTCACGACAAAAATAAAATTGTAAAAGTGAAAGAAAAATCATACCAGTTTATTCTGCTATACATGGGCAAACATTTTGTGTAATTCCCTTGAAGAAAACTCAAATTTTTAAAGGGTAGGTTGCTTAAGAAAAAAAAAAGAAATTTTGGAAGATTTAATCGATAAATCAATGAAAACTGAAGATTTGATGGTGAGATAATGGTTGTGATAGTCAAAATCAATCCAGTGATGGTTGGGTACGAAGAGCCAATGATGGGCTGAGAGAAAAAATCGAGGGCGACGAAGAATTTTGAAAAAAAGAAGAAGAAGCTAATTTGGCGTTTTAATAGCCAGAATCCTAAAAGAACTTAACACTGGGTTAGAGCATTTCGACTGGCGCCTAATCGATATTGGGATTTGTAACTCGGAACCCTAAAGCAACCCAATGTCGAGCCCGAATGCTTAGATTGGTGCTTGGTCAGCTTTGTTAGGTTCGAAAATGTTTTTCTTATTTAATAATAAATGAATGGAATTAATGCATGTGTTCTGAAAATGAAATAAGTAAAAATAAAATTACGCAAACAAAATTAAAGATTTTCCAAATTAAAATACGAATGCAATTAAACTTCATCTTTTTCCACGATCTAACTCTCGTGGGTTATTCTCTATATTTCTATGTAGAGATTTAGCCTGACGATTTCCAAGAAGCTTCGCCAGTTCACCAATTTGAGTCTCCTGGCTGTGCATTGAATTCTCCAAATTTCTGGTCATCACATCACCTCCTTGGAAACGACTTCCATTGAACTTATCATTTTGTTAACTAATACCTCCAATGACAGCTTTAGTGGTGGCACAATATAAGGTAAGAAAGTTTGAGTCCTTTTGTTTCCACTAATGTTTGAGGGGTTGTGCCGAAGTTGGGCTTGATTAGTCCAATAGAAATTAAGATAGTTCCTCCAACCAAGGTTATAAGTAGTACCCTAAAGATTGTTACCTTATTTCCCATTCCCTATAAAAGCAGCTTTCTCTAAGGACTCTCGAGATGAATCCATGCTTTGGCACTCTTGGTTGGGATGCCCTTCCCAAAAAAAAAAAACACAACTGATATTCATAACTTGCCTATGTGAAGGAGCCACCATTTGCTCTATCTTTCGTGTGAGTGCCTTAACCTTAGCTTCTAAGGCGACTTAGCATCAACTTTGTGAACTCCTTGTACATAAGCCCTAGGCCGTGGATTGCCTCATGAGTAATCATTCATGGGAATATTCTCAACCAAACCATGCAACTCCTCTAGGGTCTTAGAACTTGTAGCAACTCTAACAGATGCATCAATTAATTGTTTCGAGACAAAGTTCAATCCACTATGAAAAATCTGCATTTACATTCCCAATTCAAGCCCATGGTGAGGACATTTTCTAAGCATCTCCTTCCTTCTTTCCCAACACTCATATCGACTTTCGGCTTCCAATTGTTGGAAGGAAAAAAAGTTAATTCTAAGCTTGGCAATTCTAGCTGGGGGAAATATTTGGCCAAGATTTTTTTAGCTAACCCAATCCGAGTAGTGATAGATCCTACTAACAAGGATTTTAATCAAGATTTTAGCTCTATCCCTACGGGAAAAAGAAAATAGTCTCAGTTTTATAGCATATTCCGACATACTATTCGTCTCTATAGCATTAGAGATCTCCAAAAAACTAGTAAAATATACATTAGACTTTTCGTCAGGTAACCATCGATTTAGACCATATTTTGGACCATTTGGATAATACTGGGCTTTATCTCAATGTTATTGGCTACTAACCTTGGTCTAGTAATACTTGAATCTATACGTATGATTACAAGTTTAGCAAAATCACTCATAGTCCTTCTATTATTGCCATTGTTACTACCATTGTTGTTTTGGTTAATTTCCATCTCTCCTATTGAACTCAATTAGTCAACCCTTTATCTATGTTCCCTTTGAATCCGGGTTAAAATTCTCTCAATCTCTAGATTAAGGTCCACTATTTCTTTTGTGATTCGTCAGGTCATAAACCAAGAATTAATCCTGAAAAGGGAATAAGAAATAAAGGTTTTTGAATTTACAAATAGTTAAGTTAGTACAATTAGTACATGAAATACAACAATTAGCACATTAATGCATAAATTATACACACAACAAGATATGACACTTATTTACATAAAGAACATATATAAATATTTACAAATAGACATATAAATATGGTTAAATCAATGAAATCTAAGTTTTAATAATATTATTCCCAAGCAACGACGCAAAAAAAAAAAACATCATAGGTCTAATTTGGGTTTATAAAATTTGCAAACTACACAGGACACAGGACATGTGGGACATACATCAAACTAAACATTGTTAGCATATGGGAAATAGGACATGTATTGTTCTTGTTCTTCTTCATGTGAAGATAAGTTTGCTAATAACTTGAAATATGAGAGGTTAGGCAGTCCCCTACCTATTTAATAATTAAACAAAATACATCAAAGAGGCAAAGAACTACCTCTACTTAGAATGAATATAGTGCAATCTGAAAGAAGGAATTTTTAAAGAATTTAATCAACATGCACCTTGAATCTTCCTAGGCAACAAAGTAATTAAATTAAAAAAAAAAAAAACACTCTTGTGTGGAAGAAGCATGATTTGCTAAGTTATCAGCTACAAAATTTGCTTCCCTATAGAGATGAGTAAAAGAAATATCTTCGAAACGAGACCAAAACATCTTCAGCAATCACAGAGGCTCATAATATTTCCATGGCACCTCGAAAACACCTTGAACATAGTAGACCAAAAATGGGGAATCCGCACGAACTTGCATACCTCACGCACCTTTTGATAATGAGATTCTGAGCCCTTCTATAGCAAAGATAGATTATTGCAAAGCTAGTTTTGATTTTTAATCAATTAAAAGCCTTGGTCAAAATCTTCGATTAAAAGCTAGTTTTGACCAAGAGGATCCAAGATTTCAAATAAGACCGTTTAAATCTCACATTTTGAAGTTATGTTGAATTCAAATAAGTGTATCTAAACCGTTGATACAAGGAACCCTAGAAAAACAACCATCTTATTCTCTCATCTCCCCTCCCCCCAACTAGCTGCCTACTTTTTTCACTCCAACCCGCACACTATCTCTCTTCCCTCTAGAGAAACTGCACTTTTCTCCCCTTCAAGGCTAGTCGGCAGCCTTGGTTGCAAGCAGAGAACTTTTCTATAGCACCCAACAATCATAGGGGCCCGAATGACTGTGGATGTCGCCCCATTGAGTAGGCATACCAGGTCTTTGTAGTGAACTAAGTAAATAAATGACCAGGACTTTATAGCCAAACTGAATAAAACCTTACAAGGCTTCTAGTATAACAAAATTACATCTTAAAGTACTTCAACTATATCATTCTTCAAGACAATAACCATCTGTGAATATGTATGTATGTTCTTTGTGTAAATGGGGTGCTATATCTTGTTGGTTGTAACATTGTATGATGTGATTGACTAGCTTCGTTCATATTCTTCTTGTAAATGCCACTAATTTTTGTGTTTAGGCAGTTTGTGAATATATCTCATGCATGTGTTTTTCTTTTCTTTATTTTTCTAATATTTGTTTTTTCTTTTTGTTTTTATTATGGCCGTAGAGAAGCATGGGGACATATATGGCCATGGACACAAATTCAAGGGAGCTACAATGATGATAGATTGGCAAGGTTACAAGCTCGGATAGACACTTTTAGTAAGACTTCATCAGAAGTATTAGTCTATTCTTTTATTACCAATTCAAATTCATCCATTAAGTGGCATGAAGAAGCATCCCAACGAATAAGCTCTACAAGAACACAACTAGCCACAGTGGTTGAAGATACCTTAATGACCCATACACTTGAACAAGAGAATCTCTAAAGAAATGAGAGAGGATATGTGGCATAGTTGCACTATATGGAAAGAAAGGTATTTGATTCTCCTATGTGTGCTAATAATAATAATCTCTCTATGTCATCTAATTTCTTAGGTTTCTCTCAATTCTTGGGAAACAATGGTCCAAATGATGATGTGTAGTATTTAACATGCCTCAAGGAGCTGGATTTTTCAATGATTCATTCTATCAAACCCTTGGAGGATGTTGATAAATTCTACAACTCATCCCAATTTTAGATAGGTAACTTAGTGTTTGTAGAAGCATTGAAAGGTAAGCATTTCTTGATCCCATCTTTAGGAACTCAATTGCTCTGTTTTAAGGGGGGTTTTCATTATGCCAAATCTTTTGAAAGGATAAGTGGTGATTACAATGTGAACCCACTGTTTAAGCATAATTTACATCTTTTTGTTGGAAACTAGATTTGTATGTCTAAGTGTTACGGAAGGCGGGGTCATGCAAGTACATTCATTGCAACTACTATTTTCCATGAACCCTCTCTTTTCAAAAACCTCCCTTCTTTCTACATTCGTCATGCCTATCATCTACTTTGAGCTTTAATCTCTTGTCCTAAAGGTTTGACGAGGAAGTATGATGAGTGGAAAGAGTTTGTATCTTTTTTTGTGTTTAGATTTGTTAGGTGTTATTTCCCGCAAATAAGGAAAATATTTTCCATCTTAAGTGTGGGGGAGTGAGTCGTGTCTTTTTTTGCTTTGTTGTGATTTTATTAGTATTTTTCTTAAGTTTGTTTTCTTTTATTTAGGTGTCTTTATTTTGTTATTATTTTCCTTGTGCTTTTATTTGGGTTTTCTTTTGTAGGTTTGAATAAAATTCTCTTGAACAAGCTCTTCTATTTCTCTCCACGTTTTAATATTTATTGGAGTATTATTGCACTTGGAGAATATTGCTTAACGTTCTACCTTCTTTACCATTTGTGGTCCCTTTGGAGAGGCTTTCCTGCGTTAAATTTTGGCCAATAAGGACATTGTCCAGTTTAAGTGTGGGGGGGTGGTTTGCTAATATTCTTTGACCAAGTTTTTATCAACTCTTTTGGTGCTTTCTTAGTATAAAACAATTTTGTTGAAAGTTCTAGATCAAATTTTCTGAACATTTTTCAGAAAAATAAAAATTTTGTGATTTTCATTGCATTAGCAATGTTGTCATTATCTTTCTTACTTGGGATATAGTTTTGTCATTCACTTGGTGGATTTTTATCAATAAAATAGTTTGTTAGATGAGATATGTTAAGCCTTACGAATTTAGGTTAATCTTGCTTATACATTAGTGTTTGAGTATTATTTGACTCATCTAATTTGAATGTAGATAATGTGATGTACGAGGGGAAAGTTGTTGGCTAAATCATGTATTATAGGTTTAAACTTTGCTTGACTTAAGGAATGTGAGGAAAAAAATCTTTGAGGGGAATGATTGTGGGTAAAAAACTAATTGTGAGTGGAAAAATGAGAAAAATGAGTTGATTGTTATTTCCTCTTTGAATGTGAAAAAAAAAAAATTATTTTGGCTTGTTTATGGGGACTAATATGGATAATGAAGAAAAATTCACTTTCTCGAGGCTATTAATTCCCAAAAGTAAAAGAGAGGAAAAATACTGAAAAATGATGAGTGATGACTAAAAGGGGACCAATAAGGCGTGTAAAGAGAAATCTATACATTTGAGGCTATTAGTTCCTTAAGTCATTTGAAAATTTTGAGGAAAAAAAAAATAGAGTGTTTTCTTTAAATCACTACTTGAGCTGTGCAATTTTTGGATTTAAAATGTTTGAGTTGGTAGATAGCTTGATTTGTATGATTCATGTCATCTATGTTTTTACTTCAAGAGTGAAATAATTTTCTTAGACTAAGGTATAAACGAGATTAATTTGACTTCTAGGGTTTTGGTATGCCTTATCAGGTGCTTCAAATTGTGATTGTTTTCAAAGGGTTGAATGAATGACAACAATTTTATTTAGAGTTTGAAGGGAAGTTGTAATCCTTATTATGCTTCAAAATTTGAAAGAGCAAAAGCTTGTGTTGTCTTGATTATTTGCTTGACTTAAGTGTTTTGCTTGAGGACATGCAAAAGTTCAAGTGTAGGGGATTGTGATAGGGGCTAAATTCATCATTATTTCCCTAGTTATTTGAGGTTAATTTGAGATACTTTTGATGTAATAACTAGGCATATTCCTTTCCATTTGATATTTTCCTTATAAAAAGTATTTTTGACGAATTTGTGCATAATTGAATGGATTTTGTGCAAAAAGTGGAAATTTCAAGCATGTACCTAGTGCTATGTCTGGCAACTACACTAGGCACCAGATCCATTCTGGAAAAATAGTGTACGAACAGAGTAAAGTCTAGGAGAAAAATAGAATGCACCTAGCGCTAGGTGGGTCGAAGTGACCCGGTGCCAAGTTCAGTATAACATGCAGAATTTTGTGCACAAATTTGGTATGCTCCAAAGGATTTTGGTATTTTTCAATTTCTAATTGGCCAAGACTTCTCAAGCTACGAATTTTGGTATCAAAAAATCTTATAATGATAAGAAAAACACAAGATAAATGAGTGAATCTAAGGAGCAAAGTTGCTAATCACTCAACGAATGGGAGATTTATCATTCAAGGAGTATTGTTCAAAGGAGGTTTTCAGGAGAAGAAGAAGGGCATGTCTATGAGTTCTACCTTTTATTCTTTGTTTTCTTTTATAGAAGAATAATGTGCTGAATGTTTTAATTTTTATCTTTGGAATTTGATTACTTATTTTCATTGGTTATTGATGCATTTTCTTTTAATTGAATTGGGAAATGATGTTAAGAGTTCATTACATTGATTTCATATTTCTTAGATCTTAATGGACTTGGGAAATGAAGTGAACATTAAAGAACTGAAATAATCAACGATTTTACTTAGAGCATAGGGTTATTGACTGATTTCATGTTTTTTTATCGAATAAAGTATATAGGTAATTATTGAATGAAAATTTTAATGTATCTTTTGGCTATTACAGTGTGATTGAAAAATCCGCTAAATTGATAATGAGATAGAGATTCTATAGATTGGGAAAGAAATGGAATCTAAATATGTGAGTTTATGACTTGGGAAACGATAGAACTTTACTTTAGTTCCTTCATTGTGCTAAGATGACAATAGATTGTGATAAATGCTAAGTGATTCAGCATTACGCTTTCAAGATAGTTGTCTACTTACATGAAATTGCATCCTTAAGATATCTATGTATATTTACTTATTTTTTCTTTTTATTATTTTATCACTTTATTGATTCGGTTCAACAATGAATGAAAAGTGATCAGTGTGTATTTGTTCCATTGAGAATCAATTCTCGTAATTCTGTATACTATGCTTGCGATGAGTATACTTGCTCTTTTGTGAATTTTGGGATTAATTTTTTAATTAAAACTTGTCTAAAATGGATTTAAATTCAATGATTTTTATACTCCAAAAAATTTACGCATTACGTACCCAACAGTAGGCTATGATCCTGAACTACACGCAGATGCTTGATGTTGTGGTAGGGGCTGCTCCACATCCTCAAAAGAGACCTTCTCAATCCCAGGGAGCTGAAGCTCAAATGATCTCATCCACTATCTCTCTCTCTTAGCATACTCATATCCATATTTAACTAATGTATGCTCCGGCACTATATTTCATGCCATGGTGGTCTTTGTCAACCCTCCCTCACAACTTACCCCAAAAGCCTAAAGGATGCGAATGATCACCAAGGGAAAGACAAAGTCCTTACAGGCAAGATGAGAATACTCCACACCCCTCATAGACTAGATAATCAAAAGGGAATAGGATTACTATCTGTCATATAAGAGAGGATGTAAACATCATTGACCTAGCCTCATTGAACCTACTAGACTTAGGCGCGACATTAAAAACAAATGTCTAGAAATGGGCCCTTAGTTGGCCCTGAACACCAATATTAAAAAAGTAGCAAAGTGAAGTAGCAGGTCCCTTCTTATGCATCCCTAACCCCTAATGGGTATTATTAAAGCTCCACTGAGGGTCAGAGATGATCCTATGATTATGGTGGTCAATTGCTATCCAATGGACCTCATTAGTTATATTCAAAATGGTGGCTAGTCTAGCCCTATCAAGCTGAATATGTATCCCACTGACCATTGTAGAAATAGTCTCCAGATTATTCTTTTCCTTCTCCTGTATATTGGCATTGAACTCTTTAACCAACACTGGACAATACATCCCCTAATGTTCGACAATAGCCTCCTAACCTAGCCTTCTAAAAATAGTAGACAACTGAAGAGAATTATCAAGAGATGGCTTAAAAGTCTTCTCAACTATAATTTTGTTATTGGCATGGCATTGGTACCAAATCTGCCAACTAGGCTCAATGAACTAAACAACTATGTAGGAAATAGCTTAAAGGAAAGAGAAGAGGAAGACGAGGCTCTAGACTTGTGAAACCCCACCTAAAGCCAACCTTAGAGTAAGGGGGGTTGGGATGCATATCATATCATTCCGCATAAAAATATACTTTTTGAATGATTTTATATGCTTTAGAATTGTGATTTATCGGTTTAATGGCTTATTTATGCTTATTGGGTAGGAAGGATAAAAAGGCAATTTTGCTTGAGGTCAAAATAGGAAGATGGTTTGAGTTCAAATCCCATCACTTAAGTTTTATTCATGATTATCTTAACTATGTTTGAATTTTTTATTTTCTTACATTCCATAAAGATAGGAATGTTGTCTTAGGGGAGACATGAAGAGAATGTCTTGATCATGTGATCATGTCATAAATAGAGGAATTCTTGTTCCTTTTAATTTCTCTAGCCGTGTCCTAACATCTTCATAATTTAAATTATCCATAATCTATTAATCTCTTCTTTTAATTCCAGAAAATTCTGTGATAATTCCTTAGCCTTGAAATTCAAAAATCAGCCTTGGGGGATAGGGGATTGCTAAAAATAGGGAGAGGAATTAGGATGGGTTACCAAGAGAAATGAATCACCATAGTTATACCTGCAATCCTACATTCATGTTGTTCATAAATTAGTAAAGGAAAATCTGGAAATTTTTCAGAATTTTTGCAGAATGGCTTTCGAAAATTTCAGCCAACAATCCTACCCCATTTGCTGCCAGAAAAATGGTCATTTCATGTGAGTTTGAAGGCTGAAAATTCTAGGCATTTTTCAGACTGCTCAAACTGCACAAAACCAGAAAATTTCCCTGCACAATTTGCTGCTTTGGAAGCTGGAATTGAAGCCATCTTTTGGTCATCAAATCAGCTAGAACTTCCTCTGTTTTTCTCTAGAAAGAAGGCTGGAAAACCACCATTAAAAGACCCTCAAACACCCCAAAAAAACAGCTGCAAATCAGGCCTAAGAATGCAAAAAATTCTGCACCGAAAAACCTTCACTATTCTAGGTACTCTGGAGACATTGCAAACCAGAAAAATTCCAGCTTGGTCTCTCAATGCCAAGGCCGAAAAATGCCATTCAAACCTCTAAAAATTGGACATTGTTCAGCCATGGACTGAACACCATTGACCTCTACACTTACCTTGAGTGTTTGGACTCCATGATCATACCTCAAAAAGCTCCTAAGATCACTCTATCCAAAACTCATTTGAACTTCAAAATAATTCCAGAATTTTTGCTCCATTAAAACACTCTTGTAGCAAGTGATTAACCAGAAATTTCTCTGCCGTTAGAGACCATTTTCAGCCAGCACTATAAGATGAACAACTCTCCATTCTTTGCATTAAACCTTGCTGATCAGTCCTACACCATTGAAGAGCAAAGAGACCTCCTATGATCAATCACCATTAGCTAATCTTCTACCTCAAACAACCCCTAATTTTCCTCCATTTGAATTTCAAAAAAAACTGAACACTCTCTCTCCTTATAGTTGAAAACCAAAACTCCTATCTACTCTAGGCCATTCAGCCAACAGTATTTCTAGAATTTGCAAGTCATTTTTCTCTCTAACTCTCTCAAAACACCAAGAACGCCAAGAACAAACACTACACCTCTTCAAGCCTAAACCTATCCTAAACATCTCCAATCACTCTCAAATACTCCGGATCACCCATACTTAATCCCTAGACTTCATTTTTGGTCTTTATAACACAAAATCACACAAACTAGAATTTTTGAACGGATTAAAATTAGTTTTTTCCTTCAAGGTCCCAAGAACATGAAAAGGTAAAACAAGAACAACCTTCTTGTTCTTCCTCTTCTATTCAATTTTTAATGTTCCATTCTAATGCTCTCTCTCTCTCTCTCTCTGTCTCTGTCTCTCTCTCTCTCTCTCGGCCGAAATGGATGATCAACCATGGCTATTTTTCTTTGGACCACTAAAGGCACTCAAACGCGTGGACCTTCACTAGTCTTCATAAAGTGATCATCTATCAAGTATCTCTTCTTAAATCCTCTTTTTAATTTCTGAATTCATGCCTCTTAGATGTTGATAGGAAGGTTGAATATGAATGAGGGATTGAGTATATGTATGTGGATGAAGAGGATGGAGTTAGGACATGAGGATTAATATATATGATTAAGCTATATGGATTTTTCATTTTTTTTTTAACGCATTTTGTAAATGTAAATATATTAATATTTATTAAAAAGAATATACATGGGTTACTAGTTTATAGTCAAGGAGACTACAAGCTAGTGGATCTCAATACAGTCCGAAAAGGTAGGCACAACATTAGGGTACAAAGTAAAGATAACAGTGTACACATATGTTTTAATCTTCTTGATAATCTCCAACGGTTGGCACACCGCATTGTCAAAAATGGCCTTATTTCGAGCAAACCAGATGTAGTAGAGAGTGGCTGCCAAAGCAGTAGACTTAGCTTCAGTAAACCACGAAGTACCACGGTTGGTGTGCCAAAACCACCTAAGACAGGCTTTGGCCGAATCCAGATTATTCGGTAAACCAAGTCACTTTTTAACTTTCGTCCAAATAGTAGATGAAATTGAGCATTTGAAAAATAGATGATTAGACATTTTCGGATGTACCTTACACGAAGGACAGGACAAGTCATCAAGCCTGAACACCAGTGTATCCTTCGTCTTAAGCCTATCCTTAGCACACAACCAAAGAATGAAAGAGTGTTTGGGCGTTAGTCCCTGTTTCCATATGGTATTGGTCCAATACACCGTCTGTGCAGTTGATCTCAGATAGTTATAAGCACAACCTGTGAAAGAATTAGTGCACATGGCCCAAGAATGAAGCAGATCAGCCGCACAGTTAATATCTCGTTCATGCTCCAGTACCATATCTCTAATTGCTAGCAGTCTACGAAATACGGGTGAGTGGTCCCTGTGAAGGTTAATCTCCCAAACAGATCTGCCTTTCAAATAATAGTGTGTCACCCATTTGACCCACAAGGAATGTTTTTCTGATTGGATGTCCCAAATGATTTTAGACAGTAACTCTCCATTCCAAGTGTGCAAGTCAGCAAACCAAGACCACCCTCGTTTTTTGGGAGATAAATATTCTTCCATGCAATCAGGGAGTTCTTTGAGTCCCATAGAAAATCCCTAGCCGTCCTATCCAACTAACCAATGATAGCCATTGGCGTAGGGAGGATAGATAACCAGAAACACTCAACCCCTTGGAGAACAGATTGGATCAGTTGGAGGCGCCCAGTATAAAAGAGAGAACGAGCGCACCATCAGCCAATATATGAACTAATGTGGTCAAGCAATGGTTTGTAGAAAGTAAGCCAAACTTTACCATTCATGATTGGTAGGCCAAGGTAGTGGAACGGGAATTCCCCAATAGGTATGCTGGTAGTTTGCAAAATATTCTCCTGATCATTCAAGTGGATCCCAGCAAGATAAATATTGGACTTATCCTTATTGATTTCAGGACTCGAACACCTTTTAAATTCTTCCAGGCAGTTAAGGAGAATGCGTATAGAGGAACAATCACCCTTAACAAACAACATAAGGTTATCCGCAAAAGCAAGGTGAGTAATCCTAGCCCTTTACACTTGGGATGATACTTGAAAATTCGCCAAGTGTGTGAACTTTGACAATCTATGAGAAATATTCCAAGCAAATGACAAATAGCAAAGGGGAAATTGGGTCCCCTTGGCGTAGACCTTTTGCTCCAATAAAGAATCCATGGACAGTCCCATTGATAGCTATAGAGTACGAGGTAGTGGTGACATATTGCTCGATCCAATTCACAAAAACAAGAGGGAACCCAAGCTCTGCAAGAAGATCCATTAAGAAATCCCAATTAACTGAGTCATAAGCCTTCTTTAGGTCTACTTTAATTGTACATCGAGGAGAAACTCTTATTCTACTATACATTCGCATAAGTTCCTAAACCATCATGATATTATTAGTCATGAGTCTGTCTTGAATGAATGTCGACTGAGAAGTGTCCACAAGGATAGGTACAACCAACTTAAGTCTATCGGCCAGAATCTTAGATATAATCTTGTACACCATATTACAACAAGAAATGGCACGGTAGTCACACACCCTCTCAGCATGATTAGTTTTCGAAACCAGGGTAATAATGGAATGGTTAATCTGCTTAAGAATTTTGGCAGATGTGAAGAATTCTGAAATAGCATCAAAAAGACTTTCTCCCACCGTATCCCAAGCTTTCTTGAAAAATAATGCTGAGTATCCATCAGGGCCAAGGGCTTTGCAATCACCAATGTCCCATAGGGCTGATTTGATATCTTAGATAGTGACATCCCTAACCAAGTCCATCTTCAGGCCATGAGGTACCAAAGGACCAGCCCTAACGTAGTCCATATTGATTCCCTGGCAATCCACATTCGTCCCAAGAAGAACATAGTAGTAGTTCACAAATTCATCAGCAAGATCCCTAGGGCTAATGGCCATGCTACCATCATCCTTGCGAATTGAAGCAATGAATCCCCTCTTTTTATTCCTTTTAACAATGTTGAAGAAATAACGAGTGTTCCTATCAGCATGTGCTATATACCTTCCTTTAGCAAGTTGCTGGTAGAACTTCATTTCTGCCTTTGTAATACACCATGGCGATCTTTTACACTCCTTGAAGTGTGCAATAAGATTCTGATCCTCAGGGTTTACTAGTAAAAGCTGTTGGGCATAGAGTACAGCCTGGTTCACATGTTCAACACGATCCAATAGGTGAGAGAACTCCAGTTTGTTAAGCTTCCTTAAGTCACACTGTAACAATTTCAATCGATGACAGAGGGTGAACTGGTGGAACCCCCTATATTGCTCATCCCAAACCCCTTTGACAATGTTATGGAATGAAACATGGTCAGCCCAAAAATTAAGGAACCTGAACGGTCGTACTGATTCCAGAGTATTATCAACCAATGACCAAATAGTGGGGCTATGATTAGAAATGCAGCCAATAGGGAAAAACTCCACTGAAGCCTAGGTAGAGCATTGAAACCAAGCATCATTTCCCATAACTCTATCAAGTTTGGACCTCACCCTAGAGTTTGTCCAAGTGAACCAAGGGCCAACATAAGGTTGGTCCTCCAGGCCAGTATCAGTACATAATGATGCAAAGTCCCTAACATCA
This sequence comes from Voacanga thouarsii, assembly GCA_026120185.1. Classification (NCBI taxonomy): domain Eukaryota; kingdom Viridiplantae; phylum Streptophyta; class Magnoliopsida; order Gentianales; family Apocynaceae; genus Voacanga; species Voacanga thouarsii. The sequence continues at coordinate 14,696 of JANUWF010002197.1, forward strand.
TATGTTGAAGGTAATGACCCTCCAAGTTTATCATCCACATGTAAATAAGAATTGAAATCTCCCATAAGGATCCATGGCTCCGACAGCCTTGAAGATAAGAATTGAATATCTTCCCATAAATTTCTACAAGCCACAACAAAATTGTAAGCATAAGCAAAAGTGAAGAAAAATGTAGCTTGAGTAATCTTACAAGTGATTCGAACAGTTATAGCCTGAGGAGTGCAATGAAATAATAGGACCTCCACACTTGCACCATTCCAGAAGATGACAATTCTTCCACCATCCGATTCCACAAAGTTATGAATATCCGATCAGTTAGAGAATTTTGTTTGCAAAATATTTTCCAGCCTAACAACATTCAGTTTTGTTTCCAAAAGACCAATAACGTTAATACGATGTTTAGAAGAAAACTTCTGAACCCCGTGCTGCTTGAGGGTCTTGTTAAACCCTCGAATATTCCAGGATGCTACTCTCATTGAGGACTAATCAGTGCCTGTTGGGCACCAATCAAGTCAACACTGCGCTGTGCATATTTCTTCCATACCGAACAAATGAATTTTGTTACTTGAGCAGTTGCCTTACCGGCATTTCCCATGTCATTTAGGGGATTGTTAACACATCCTTCAGTCCTAGTAGGAGAGGTAGAAATATTGTTTTCAAAATGTACATTCAAGTGTGATTTTGAATGCCTATGTTGGTGTCCCCCACGTCGTACTCTGGACCGACCTCTTCTATTCCTGGATTGGTAACTTGGTCCGGCAGATGAAGATGGAACGTCAAGTTCAGCAGCCCCTCTTAGTCCTTGAATGTCATTGGTAGCATCCTTGTCCATGCCCTGCTTATTGCTCACAGGCACAGACAGTGTGTTGTGCATGATGTGGCTGTTGTCCTGCTCCAACCTAGTGGCAGGTTGTTTCCCCTTATCATTGTGTGAATTCCTATTCAAACCAGGTGAGGGTGACCACAGGTTGTTGTTCTGTCTAGTAGGTGTAGAAAGTGGCCTTACCTGTTTGTTTTTCTTTACCCTTTGGCCAATGATAATTCCATCCATCTTGGGTGCTAGCATAAGTTCCTTTCTTTTCATTTTTTCCCCCATGCATACCTCTGTGACATGCCTAAATTTACAGCAATACGTACAGTAGGATTGCTCAAATTCAAAGTGAACTGGCTACTGCCTAATCTTACCGGACGGCAAACGAATAGGCACCACCTTCACTAGAGGCTTTGACACATCAACTTCAACTAGTACTCTAGCATATGAAACTTGATCAAAAGTAGCAGTAAGCATATCAGGCATCACCGAAATGCCTACAGCAGAGGCAATTTTACTTAGAGCTCTCATATTCTAGCATCCCAAAGGCAAGGCTGGAAAAGTGACCCATATCGGCATTATGCTCACATCTTCAAGGGAGAAATCGAATTCCATCGGCATCACTTTGAGCATAAGGGAACGCCGAAGACAGCATAAGGGCCCCCACAAAGCACATATTGCCTATCACCATCTATTTTGAAACCAAAAAATCAGCCACCCAGAAGCATGATTATGCACTTTAGACTGAACACCCTTGTGCTTGGTAAGATCCATGACTACTTTCATTCCAGGAAACCTGCCTGCAAACATCCCGACCAGCCAGAAACCGAGCTTATCCTCAGTATCCAGTAAGTCCAATGTATCAATGTCAATTAGATTTTCGAGGCTGGGCATATGGCTAAGCTTCATACCATTCTGCTAGCCTCAGTTACTTTTCACGACATTAGCCCAGGACCGAGAAATATGATTAGAGTCCAATGGCTTGGAAGGGCACAACGGATTAGGATTGTTTGAGTTGTCCACTATCGAAGGTCCAAGGGGAACAGAGGGTACAGATGCTTTGGGGTTAATGTTCACCATTTGGAAAGGCTGTAGGCCAGATTATTTGGACGTTTCTGGTGGGTGGACGAGGTTCATACTGACTGGAGGGACAGATGATAGTGGGGGTGGTAGGAATGGATGAATTTGATTCACAAAGCTAGGGCAAAGATGGGGGGGGTGTCAGATTGGGCAGCTCTATGGAAATGGACATGTCTGCTAAGCTTGCCCGAGGAAACGCTGGAACAACCCCCTGATTAAGTTCTTTTTTTCGGCGTCTGGTTTGGACCATTAGGTCCAGCCGCCCAACATCAAGAGAGAGAGGAATATAGCCAAACAGATAAAAGTAAGAAGACAAGCTACTAGAATAAGATAATGGTATCCAAGGTTAGGTAAACTAACTACCTTACTTACATGGAAAGAAGCTGCGTGAGAGAAAGTTTATAGGACGAGCAGGAGGTTGGTCGGTAGAATTTTGAAATTAAGAATAAACCTTAGGCAGATTAGAGCTCCTGAGAAGACAGAAACGAGGGACTGACAAACTGGTATTCACACAAAGGTAGTGGTTTATGAATATCAAAGAGTCATTTATTGATGTCATAAGAGAGGCCCTGGACGTAATGGATCATCCCCTTACAATCAGCCAACAATCTAGCCAACTGATATAGATAGCACTACAGGAGGATATTATTGGAAGGGATACCAGGCATTTCTAAGAGAGATAGGGAGTAAGACTGGGAAGAAGAAACAAGATAGAAGAATAGAACAGACACTAGCCCAACTATGATCAAGCAGAACCCATAGCGCAAATGGTATTAGCATAACCAAGAAACAAAGGAACTAAGACATAGTAGACTGTCCATTGTTTATAATCGGGTAGGCTAGAGAGATAGCATTACAGAATACAATCACATAAGTGTAGCTACACAGTGAACAAAACCATAAAAAAGGAAATGAAGGGTGAGTAACCATATGTTAACATTCACTGCAACATGAAGATCAGCCATGGATATCGAGAACGGGAAGTGAACTCACCGGAGTTTGAGAGCTTCTCTCTCAACACTTCTCTCTTTTTCTCTCTTTTTTTTATGGATTTTTCCTTTGAATGAATATATGTTCATCATGTTTAATGAGATTCATCTATGTTTTGATGCATGATAGATGTTATGACACCAATGGTGAATAGACTTTTATGTTTATAATTTCAATGAAGCCATGAATGATGATTATGCCTAGTAGGAGATTGACCATGTGATAGTATGTGTTAATTCAAATGTATGTTCATGAATGGATTAGTTTATTATTTGATGTTAGAGAATGTGTTCATGAATCTTTCCTTGCAATAGGAAATCATGGTGAAAGATTATTTTCTTGTTACTCGTAGGTTATTTTTATTAACAAATTTTATTACTTTAATTAGAATTACTACTATATTTTTCTCTATGAAATTTGAAATTGCTAGGAAGGTTTGGATTTGAATGTTAATTAAAATATTAATATTTTATTAGTCAAATAAATAATCTCTTTTATTAAAAATAATATATATAATAAATAAAATATTTTATTTTAAAAATAAAAATAAATAATAATAAATAAAATATTGTAATTAATTAATATCAAATGACCTTGTAGACCATAACTAAAACTTTTACCTATATCTATAAATATTATTTATATTAAAATTTATTTATTAATTATTAATTAAAAATTCATTTATTATTAATTTTATTGGTTATTTATTATGTACTAATTAAGAATTAAGAATTAAGTGTAATTTATTATTTATTTATGATAATACTATTCAAATATTACCATATACCAATATTATTTAGGATTTAGTATCATTCAATATTTAGCACTAGTTTGTTTTTTCGCAATAATACTCATAATTTGTTATTTGAAACTATAACTTATTTATAATTATTTTAGAACCCTAGTTAATTTAACCTATGAAGCTAGATTTACGTTATAAAATACTTTATCAACGAGCATTAAAGCTTAGGACATTATGGTCATGGTTAGTCATGGTTGTGACTAGTTGAACTAGGAATTATTTATGTAAGGCAGATGTAGTCCGAATGTTATCTTATGGCTTGTGTTTACCCCAAGTGAGATTAGGTTGACCTTGGAGGATTTTTGAGTTCAAGAAGAGCAAAGGATCAGGTAAGCTCCTGCATGGAGTCATTTGAAGACCAAAGTTAATGTGACAAGCCAAACCCAATGTGTATGAACGTTTGTTTTGTAAAGGCAATTAAGGACAATTTTCCTTTTTATTTCTATCAAGCAAACCATTTGAAATTAAGCAAGCAGTTTTCCACAAAACGCTAAACTCTTTCTAAAACCTAACTTTGGCAAGAATTTTAGAAACCTTAATTGCTATTACCAAGTAAATCGCTATATGATAAATTTTCTTCCAAGTGGAACAACAACGTTGAGTACTCAATAAGGGTAGACTACTAGGACTAGTCTTTGAAGGGTTAGGGTAAGTCTCTTAATAGGTGACCACCTTTAAGGGGTAAATCCTTCCTAGATAGGATGCCAGTCCAGTAGATCTTACTAGTCCGAGCTAGCAAGTTCAGTCAAGTGGACTGTGTGCTTTCGAAGTGGACAACTAATAAGTTTGGGTGTAGAGATGGAGGAGTATCTCTCCCAATAGGCTATACACATACCTTGTGTCAGTACGCTCAATGTGTGGCATTTCGATCATTATATTGTCATGGGGCCCAACGTGTGGTGCCATGGCTACCTATTGAATGGTTGTATTTATTGTGCACATGTCTGTTTTGGAAAGCAAAATACCACTCTTCATTTATGACATTTATTTAATGCTTACCAGCATTTTCTCATATGAAACTTTTACAACTTGCATACATGAACAGTTTTACCTGAAACACTCAAAGCACACACGGGCTTACTGAGATTTTTATCTCACCACCTTTTATATCATGGTTTCAGGTCGATCCCTCTGTGAAGGTCATTAGCAAGGATGTTGCCTATGATTCTGAATACTCTCTATTATTTTTCTTATGTATTGCTTTTGAGAGACAGTAACTGACAATTATTTTTGAATTTGTTCATGTATTGTTATGTTGTAATAAGTTTAATTTTGAAGTATGTCTTTTATTTTATTTTGTGTGACCTAGTTATAAAGACCCCTTGTCTTGTGGACAGGGCGACATCCCCGGCCCTAATAGGCCTAGGTAGTGGGGTGTTGCAAGACCTCTTTGAACATATACTAATTCCACTTTGTGAATACATGATAAGAACACTTCAACCAAGTTCACTAACAAACAACTCTAAAATTCCCAACACTAATTTCAATTTAACAAATCCCAAATTCCTTAAAATGCCTAAAACAGAAACATACATCTATAATCCAAACCAAATTTTAACATGAATTCCCAATGCAAGAAGGTAGAATGCTAACAATATGGAGTAGGATCATTTTGATTGCCATCTAACTCTTATCCATGGAGAATATATCAATGTCATGAACAATAGGATTCCATAATTATGCACAAAAATTCATGCAATGCAATTATCTCTATCATGAAAATTTTCACTTTGCAAAGAGTGATAGCAATATCAATAGAAATTTGCCAAAATAGCCATAATAAGATCAAAATATGAATTATGCTCAAAGAAATAACTTCACTAAATGTTTAACCCCAGCTATTCCACTCGTAATTAATTCACAAACTCAACCTATTCAAATAAAGTCAACAATTCAATAGAATTTTGGCTAAAAGTAAATAAAAAATAGAAACAATTTCATGACAGAAATTAAACTGTAAAAGTGAAATAAAAATCATACCAGTTTGTTCTACAATGCATGAGCGAACATTTTGTGTAATTCCCTTAAATAAAACTCACAATTTTAAAGGGTAGGTTGGTTAAGAAAAGAGAAAAAAAGAGATTTTGGAAGATTTAATCGATAAATCAATGAAAAACTGAAGATTTGATGCTGAGATTATGGTTTTGATACTTAAAATCTAGCCGGTGATGGTTGGGTATGAAGAGCCAGTGATGGGTTGAGAGAAAAAATTGAGAGTGACGAAGAATTTTGAAAAAAAAAAAGAAAAAGAAAGCTGATTTAGTAGTCAGAATCTTGATAGAACTTAGCATTGGGTCAGAGCATTTCGATTGGCGCCTGGTCAATATTGGGATTTGTAACTCAGAACCCTAAAGCAACCTGATGTCGAACCCAAATTCTTAGACTAGTGCCTAGTCAGCTTTGTTAGGTTCAAAAATGTTTTTCTTATTTAATAATAAATGAATGGAAACTATCAATGGTCTACCCTACTTTTTCCACCATTTTACCCTATCTTTCTAGAACTAAGTCAGGGTCAGTTCAAATCATTAGGTCAATGTCGGGTCAGGTTTAGAATTGCGGAATTGAGCTTCAAATTCGTCAATTTCTACATAAAATCAACGAAAAAACCCTTCTACAGGTAAAATGTCAAATTTTAAGGGAATTGGCTAGCTATTGCATAAAAAACATGACAAAATAACCTCAAATAGTTTGGAAAATATAGGTACATTTAGGGCCAATTAGTACTCTCAGCATCTCTCTCTATATTTTCTTTTTTCTTTAATTTTAATCCTTTTTCACTATTTTCTTCCTTCAGTCCTCGTTTCTTTAATCCTACACAAAACAATTTAAAATTGTCATAATACGTAATTATTTAAAAATTATTTTATAACAAATATACTGCAATTTACATAGAAAATAAATGCATAATAAGAACAAAAATATAGTACAATCTACATAGAATATAAGTACAAAAGGAATGCATTTATAATAATTTTGATTTGGATATTCTTTTGCATCCTTTTGCTTTTTTTTTTCCCTTCTTTCTTTTCTTCCATTTTTTTTCGTTAATAACATATTATTTTTCATCATAGGACATGCCTTGTACATTCCTAGGGCAATTTTTCTCCTCGCTTTGATAGGTGCATTGAGCAACTTATTTCTTAATCCTACTTGCCTTTATAATGGAAAGTATATAATATACAATTGAAGATTTGTATAATATATACATCAGACAAAATAAATAAATGAATGAATGGGAATTGCCATGAAACTAGAGACAAGCCAACAATCCACACTCTACTTTTCATTAAAAAGTACTCATATATTTTAAGGAATCAAGTTTCACAATATTTAAAAAGGCACAAACAAGATTAACTCACTTCTCAGACTCTAGCCTATGTCATGCCCAATATATAAGTGTACATAAAATTAAATTTGCTATATAAGACTTAAGTAGAATTTCTAAACAAAAAGATAAATAATAACTCCACCAAGCTATCCCATAGCAATAACAAAAAGTCTTGAAATCTAACAAAAAATGAGAAAAAAAAACTTGAAAAAATTGTAGGCGAAATGCAAAAATAAAAATTTTAGCTCAAAAATAAGAAAATTAGCAAAATAATCAATAAAATCCTGCAAAGGAAAAATTATTCAACCTCTCCCCCACACTTGAAAGGGACAATTTCCTCATTGTCCAAAATATATGAAACAAAAACATTTACATGATACAAAACAACAAAATAGGAAGGAATGGGTAAGTAATACTCCCTAGGTATCTTGAAGGTCAATGTCCAAAATATATCCATGAAGCTTCAATGTCCAAAATATATCCATGAAGCTTCAATGTCCAAGAGATGGTTAAATACTACAAAAAATTAAAATAAAATGAAAGTAAAAATTCTAGCAAAGAAATAACAAAATGAATTATAGCAAAAATAAAACATTTTTTTCATAAAAATCATGAACGACACTGTTTTTTATGATAGAGTAGGCATCGTTTATTCTCAATATCTCTACGGTTTTGGTCCTTTGGATTGACCCGGCCCCATTTGATATGATCTAGATGGAGCCGTTTATATCCTATTTCTGCAAAATAATTAGAACATAAGTAAACAGTCCACAAATGCGAAACAAACAGCTACAAAGATACAATTAAAAAAATAAAAGATGAATACTATACAAAGAAGAATCATACCAATACAATTACAAATAATAAGGATACAACTTAATTATCATAACTAATTAAATCAACTAGACAACAACATTCACTTGTACAAAAAAAAAAAAAAAAAAAAACATCTTATGAGATACAATAAATGGGCCATTCATCTGAAATATTTGTACAAACTAGAGATGTTAACCTCCTTATCTTTTAGGCATTATCAGGATAGAAAATGATTAGAAACTTAGTGGACTTATTAGGAAAAAATTCAAAATATTGCCACAATTACTATTAATTGATTAATACTGCAAACTCCAAATGGCACCACAAAGTCTCCCAACATCCTACAATAACCAATCCATTTCATCACTATAATGACTATAACACCCCCTACTAAGTGGCCTAAATGACCAAGGAATGTCGCCCTGTCCTCTCAGACAAGGGGTCTTTATAACAAAGGGAGGAAAGAAAGTAACAAGGTATAACTAACATTAACTTCAAAGCAGAAATTGAATTACTAATAAATCCCAGTACAGACTCACAAGGATTAAACTCTATAAGCCAAAAGAAATCTTTATACATCATCACTAGAGTATTGGTTGAAGAGTATCAAAACCTAATCTATTACAAAATGATCTTCAGCACTTGGTCTTGAAAAACATACACTACCCTAAAAATTGTGGTTAGAAAAGTAGTGGGAGATTATAAATAATCTCAGTAAGTCCGCAATGTGTGAAAGTGATAGTTACGAAATCAATGTCATGATGCATGCATATGAAATAAATCGAATGGATGCAATCATCAGAGAATTTGCATTTGTCCATCTCAAATCCTTAATCAAATTTTTGGAGAGAAAACTATAAGTATGATTAATTATGAATGTATATAAGAATTTTGTTAGGCAATCAATTCAAGTCAAAATTCCGGGAACAAAAATTCAATTAAGCAAAAGTCTTGAGTCTGTCATCAATCAACCATATTGCGTATCGAGACTATAGATCATTCATACCACAGAAATATGGCCACGGCATATACAATGCCAAAAAATCACATATAGGTGATCAACCTACAGAGAGAATGCTCCTCCTTCTTCTTTCTCGCACATTTGCCTTAGGCCTGGATATCCCATGTTCGTCCGTCAAAGTTCTCAAAACTCCGCTGCTAGTTAAGGACTCGGCTAAAGCACTGGGACTGATGCCCCATTTGGAAAGGACAGTTTTCCGGAGATGGTCTATCAATCGAAACTGTCACCAAGTCTAACGAAAGCTAGCCCTGTAGCTTCGACCCTTGAATACTCAAGTGTTCAACAAAGCAATTCAAGAAATTCCCATTCCAATTTGGAATATACAATTTCATTATCAAAACATTGTTCCAGTCCCCAAAACCATATTTGGATTAAAATTCAGCCCAACCCAAAACCACAATCGTACATTCTCTCCAAAATATTTCCAAAATAGAAATCATGTCATCCGTTCTATCTAAATTTGCTCAAGGCACAAATAAATCAAATCAGTTCATATCTTACCTCAAAGGTGATATTGTTATGAGCCAAAATCTCATGCTATGATTTTCACAATTATATGCATGAAGGAAAAATTGCCATTAGATATAAACATTGATGCATGGCTCCTAATCATATCATAACATACATAAGAAGATTCACAAAATTGATCATGCATACTTTTCCCAAGTGGAAGTCGTAAATTACTAAGAGTGATACCAAGTGCCATAAAATAAAACTCATAAGTGAAATCATATCATGTGCTTCTTGTTAGATAAACATGTATACATGATCATATGAACTTTCCGTAGAATTATTTTGCATAAACAAGTCATGAAATGCAAGGACTTACCATGTCCAGAAGCTGAGCAAAAGAAATCTTTTCAAAATTTTCAAGCCTTCCTTCCTCCCAAATCCGTCTCAAAATCTAATATAAATTATAAAAGAATTAATCTCTTCATCACAGGTCCTTAGAGATCAAACCACATAAATCCCCAAGGAAAAAGAGTCTACTTATGCTCCAAGAGGCTAATTATTTATTAGCTATTTAAAAATTACTCAAATTAAAATAGGGAATTAATTAAATTATTCCTTAAATAGATAACCAAATTTCCTCACATATTTTTCTGGAAAATCTCATCAAAGCTGCCGCCACACTTAGAACAAATATAGTTCAACTAAAACTCTCTAAAACCTAGCTAGGGTTATCCAAGAAAACCTTAACCAACTAGGACTTTGTTTTAGCCAAAAAAAATACCAGAAATTTCCCCTCCAATTCCTTCAGAATTTTGGCCAAAACCAGCCCTATTCTGCATGAAATTTTCAGCAAAAACCTCCACAAAAACTCCTCTAACTAGCGAGCAAAATACAGCTACTCAAAGACTTCTTTTTCTTCTCTTGTTTTCGCAACTATAGAGACCAAAACCAACCAGATTTCCTCACTTATTCTGTCCAGATTTTCCTCCCACTTTCTGTCCAGAATTTTGGCCATCCTAAGCTGCAAAAAAACAGCAGCACTCAACCTAGACTTCTGCCCAATTTCGGCACCCATAGAAGAACCAAAACTGTCCAACTTTTCTCTTGTGATTAAGACTCCAAAGCAAGGTAGAATCCCTCTAAATACCTAAACACCAAACCCTAGAATTTTCTATCCCGAAAACCACGAAAATCCCCACCTTTTCAGCCTCTCAAACTCATGAAAAAAACCAGTATTCAACCTGCACCAAAATTCGGCCAGCCTACCCCATGAACAAAGCCAAAATCGAAACACTCTACAAGGTAATTGATCTTCAACCCTTCTATTCATTTCTTATTCCATTCTTTCCTTCCTTTTGCCCTTAAATCATGTCCATCAGGGACTGATTTTATCCTTTCCTTGATGAGTCTCGATCAAGGTCATCCAAGCGGATCTATCTATTCAACCATCGCTAGAACTCGAGCTAGTCATCAAGGAATTGTCGTGTTTTAAGTCTAGATCGCTAAAAGGTAATCAAGATCCTATCTTTACTGATTTAAATGGCATCAATCCTTAGTGTATTGATTTATGAATGCTTATAGAGTCGAGCATGAAAGTATGAATGAACTAGATTGATGAATATGTTGATGTAAGCCATAGACAAAGCATGTATGAGATGGGACATTGATGTATCTTGTCATGATGAATTTAGCTTTATTCTATGTTGGCAAAGATGAGATCTTCTAACATTTATGGGGCTATTTATGATGATTTTATACTAGATGAATATAAGCATTGCCATATAGTGAATTGAGTTGGATAAATTCATGGATATGATCAACAGAAAGGGAAGTTGTATAGGTGATCTAATGAATTAAATCATCTAGATACCATGAATGACCTAGGTGATTAGAGAGATAATGAGAATTTATGCTGCACGAAATAGTAGATGGAATGATTAGATCCTAATTATAGAATTACTTGCTCTAGATAAGGAAGGAGAGGAAGTAAAGGCCATCAATTGAATTGGGTCTAGCTGTTGATTTATCCAAGTAAGTCCCTGCATAATTGTTTTGATAAATGTTACTTTTTTGCAAGCAATTTTTACAATGTTATTTGGAATTGATGTCAATATAATGTTTTGACAAGAGGATTGAAACGTTGGCTAAAAACGATGAGCTACACTGTGTTTTGATACTTGGGTTGGAAATGTGGATGTTTTACTTTTTAAATGAGTTTATCAAATTTTAACTATTCAAACTCAAAAATGATTTCTTACACGATAACTAAATGGTTTGGAAACGCTATTACGAAAAACCACAGTTTGCAATCAAACTAATCAAAGACTTTCAAAGAAGGGAAAAATGATTTTGTGCCTAAATGGGGAGCGTTGAGTACTCAACGAGGGTAGGCTAGTAGTACTAGTTTTGAAGAGCAAAAGTGAGTCTTCTGGCAGGAGGCCACCTCCAAAAGATGAACTCAACTTGGAGATGTGACAGTACTACTTAGTCAGGCCATCCGAGCTATCAATATTGGTCCATATGGACATTGTCGATCTGGATTGGACAACCGGAATGTTGGGTGTAGAGATGGAGGAGTATCTCACCTTGTGGTTGTATCCCCCACTGCCCATTGTTGAAAGAACACATTGGGACGCTATCATGGTGGTAACCATGATATGGATTATGATACTATTGTTTGGATCATTTGCTAATCCCTACCTAATGAATTATGAATGTGATGAAATGGTGATTTATTATGAACTATTTTGGATTTATTGAGCAATGCTCCTTTGTATAACTGTTATTGATGAAACTGACTTGCAAACACGATTTTTGTGATTTGAATAAATCTGCATACACGACATGGTTTCAATTGACACTTGCACACATGGGACTTACTGAGATGTCATTCACACACCTTTTATATCATGATTTCAGGGGATTGCTTATACTGAGTAGGGTGAAGTGTTAGGAGATGAACTTCAGTTTATTTATTGATGCACTAATTTCATTGCAAAATCCTCGCAAATTTGAGAGGGTATTACTTTGGTTGATTATTTTTAATGAAAAACTGTGTAATTTTTTTTTTTTTTTGGGAATCACACAGTAAAATCATCCAATTAGCGATGCTTTGGCAATGGACTTTTCATAATTAAAAATAAAAAAGAAAAAAAAGTCTATTTGGTTGAACGTTGCAAAACTCTCACAAATTTGTGAGTGTTGTGCGACGGATAGCAACTAGCCCTCACAAAACCCTCGCAAATTTACTAGGGTTTTTTTATGGAAAGCTACTAGCCCTCGCAAAACCCATGCAAATTTGTGAGGGTTTTGCGATGGATAGCTACTAGCCCCCACGAAATCCTCACAAATTTGTGAGGGTTTTGTGACGATTGATTATTTTTAATGATAAAATGTGTAAAAGAAAATTTTTTTCGAATGTCCGTCACAAAATCCTCATAATTCGTGGGGATTTTGCAACGAAATTTTTTATATTTAAAAATACAAAAAAGAAAAGTTTAGTTGGTTGGCCATCACAAAACCCTTGCAAATTTGCGATGGTTTTGCGATGGATAGCCATTTGCTAGGGTTTTGCGACAGGGGATTATTTTTATGATAAAATGTGTAAACAATTTTTTTTTTTTTTTTTTTTTTTGCAATGTCCATAACAAACTCCTCACAATTTGTGAGGATTTTGCAACGGAATTTTAAATACTTAAAAATACAAAAAAAGAAAAGTCAAGTTGGTTTACATTCAGAAAGCCCTTGCAAATTTGCGAGGGTTTTGCAAAGGTAGATTGTTTTAAATGATAAAATGTGTGGGGAAAATTTTTTTGGAAAGGCCGTCACAAAATTCTTGCAATTAGGGAGGGTTTTGCAAAGGACTTTTCATAGTGAAAAATACAAAAGGGAAAAAGTCTTGTTGGTTATCCATCGTAAAACCTTCACAAATTGCGAGGAGTCTACGATGGTCATTTATTTTTAATGATAAAATGTGTAAAAGAATTTTTTTTTTTTTGGAATGGCCGTCACAAAATCCCCGCAATTTGCGAGGATTTTGCAACAGAATTTTACATATTAAACAATAAAAAGAGAAAAAGTCTTGTTGGTTGACCGTCGTAAAACCCTTGCAAATTTGTGAGGGTTTTGCAACGACTGGTTGTTTTTAATGAAAAAAATGTCTGCGACGATTTCTGAGGATTTTGTGATAGACTTTTCATAATTTTTTTTTTAAAAGAATGTTTTAGACCATCACACAACCCTCGCATATTTGTGATGAAATTTTAAATTTTAAATTACCCACCTTTTCCTAGTTAAAATTTTCGGATTGAAATTTTGAATTTTTGCATAGAATGAATTGAATAATCCTTTCATCAAATTTTTTGAATTTTTGCACGGTGAAAATTTGAATACCCTAATTCATCACAAATCCGTCACTAATTGCAATAGATTTGCTTCTTCCCATGCAAAACCGTCGAAATTTGAGAGGGTTTTGTGACAAAATAGGGTTTTCATCTTATATTTTTATTTAATTTTTATTTATGTGTTTGTATGGTGGTGTATTTTGACAAATTTATTGAAATTTTTTTAAAAATGTGTCTCTAATGGTGCATTTAATTATAAATGTGTATATGTAATTATGTTACGTTATACACATAATGTTTTACAAAGTAAATATATATAGTTAATTGTGTTATGTTATATACCTATTGTAATATATAAGTAATGTATATGTTTATGTAGTATACAATTTATATAAGTATCTCTTTGGTTTAATATATATATATTATAGCAGGTAGGTATATATAAACATATGTCTAATTTTTTGATCTATCAATTTGATTAAGTGGTACATAAAGTAAAATATATAAAAAATAATTTAAATACTGTTATTATTGTTGTGTTCGCTAAAAAAATATGGTAAAATATGTAATATAGAGATCGGTTTGTAATGTTCTTCATTTCAATTTGCAAGAAATTAGCTAGGGTTTAGTTTTTAGCCCAAAAAATAATCACATTTCCAACACTTGGAGATTTCCCACTTACTTCATCTTTTGTTTTTTTTTTTTTCTTCTTCTTCATCCTAACCTAATTCTCACAGTCTATGAGGATTTAAGGGGAAAAAAAATCATATTTAAAGATACAAAGAAAGAAAAGTCTAGTTGGTTTACTGTCGCCAAACCCTCGAAAATTTGCAAGGGTTTTGCAACAATAGATTATTTGTAATGATAAAATATGTGGGAAAAAAAAATTGGAAAGGCCATCGCAAAATCCTTGCAATTGGCGAGGGCTTTGCGACGGACTTTTCATATTGAAAAATACAAATGGAAAAAGTCTTGTTTGTTGTCCATCCCAAAACCCTCTCAAATTGTAAGGATTTTGTAATGGTCAACTATTTTTAATGATAAAATGTGCACAAATTTTTTTTTTTTTTTTAATGGCCTTTGTAAAATCCTAGAAAATTTGTGAGGATTTTGCGATGAAACTTTTCATATTTAAAAAAAAAAAGAAGGAAAAGTCTAGTTTGTTGACCGTCACAAAACCCTTGCAAAATTGCGAGGGTTTTGTGATGGCTTGTTGTTTTTAATGAAAAACAGTTTTAATTGATTTTTATTTTTTTTAAATATCCTCACAAAATCCTAGCAATTTGCGAGAATTTTGCGGCGGACTTTTCAAATTTTTTTTTTTTTTGAAAAAGAAAGTGAAATGTCTAGACCGTCGCAAAGCCCTCGCAAATTTGCGACGAAATTTTAAATTTTAAATTGCCCGCCTTTTCCTAGGTAAAATTTTCGGATTGAAATTTTGAATTTTTGCACAGAATGAATTGAATATTCCTTTCCCCCAATTTTTTGAATTTTTGCACTGTGAAAATTTGAATACCCTATTTCGTCGCAAATCCGTCACTAATTGCGTGCGAGGGATTTGTGACAAAATAGGGTTTTCATCTAATATTTTTCTTTTATTTTTTATATTTTATTTATGTGTTCGTGTAGTGGTGTGTTTTGACAATTTTACTGAAATATTTTAAATAACGTTTCTTAAATGGTGCATTTTATTATAAATGTGTATATGTAAATTTCTTATGTTGTGCACCTAATGTATTACATACGTAAATATATATATAGTTAATTCTGTTGTGTTATATACCTATTGTAATATATAAATAAATGTATATGTATATGAGTATACAATGTATATAAGTATCTCTTTAGTTTAATATATATATTATAACATGCAGGTATGTATATACATATATCTAACTTTTTTGATCCATCACTTTGATTAAGTGGTGTATAAAGTAAAATATATAAAAATAATAATTTAAATACTGTTGTTATTGTTGAGATCACTAAAAACAATATGGTGAAAATTGTAATGTATTGATTGGTTAGTAATGTTCTTCATCTCAATTTGTGAGAAATTAGCGAGGGTTTAGTTTTTTCATCGCAAATTGCGACGAAATAGCTAGGGATTTATAACCAAAAAAAAAAAAAAATCACATTTCCTACACGTAGAAAATTTGCACTTTCTTCTTCTTCTTCTTCCTCACCAAATTCTTTCTTCTTCCCGCTACCCATTGCACCCGTCCCCCTACCATTGACCCTTTGATCAGATGGCAACACTTTGATCGGATGCATCCTAAATTTACAAAAGAAGTATGGAATGTCAAACTTAGTTTATGTATTGACAGATTTTCACCATTTGGGATGTCGAGTAAGCAATATTCATCCTGGGCGGTCATTCTTACGCCATATAATATCTCCATGTGGATGTGTATGAATGATCCGGTCATGTTTTTAACAATCATTATCCTGGGCCCGAAGAATCTAAAGAATCAAGTGGATGTTTATTGACGATCCTTGATAGATGAATTAACCCAATTGTGGTTTGAATGTTTCACCACTTATGATATATCGGAGATACAAAACTTCAAAATACAGGTGGCACTTTTATGTAATGTACAATAAGAAGAATATATTTAACAATGTTATGAACACAATTCTAGAGGTAAAGGGTGAATCAAAAGATAATTTAAAGGCTAATTTGGTCATATTCATGATTCTCCTGCATTTGGTATGTTGAGTGGCTGGAGTACAGCTGGGAGACTAGCTTGTCCATATTGTATTAGCAATACAGAGTCTTTTCATCTACAAAATAGTGGGAAACAATCATGGTTTAACTGTCACCATCGTTTCTTACCATCGGATCATCCTTACAAGAGGGACATGAGATCTTTTAGGAAGGATAGAGATTCCGAGACATCACAGCCTGTGCAATACCCTATAGGTGAAGAAATCTGGGATAGTATTTCTAAAAATGAAAAATTCATAGAAAAAGGGAAAGAATTTGGAAGGAGTAATGGCAGGGGTATATCTCATAATTGGGCAAAAAGGAGTATATTATGGGATTTGTCTTATTGGCGTACTAATTTGGTCTGACATAGTATTGATGTAATGTACAATAAGAAGAATATATTTGACAATGTTATGAACATAATTCTAGAGGTAAAGGGTGAATCAAAAGATAATTTAAAGGCTAGACGTGACTTGGAAATATATTACCATAGGCCAGAGCTACATGCCTCGGATGTGGGAAGAGGAAAGGTGGCTATCCTAAGGCTTGCTACTTGTTGACAACAGAACAAAAGAAACTTTTACTTGAATGGTTGAGAGGATTGCAACTCCTAGATGGGTACGCTTCAAACATTGGAAGATTTGTTGATTCAAACGAGTTGCATTTATCCGGTATAAAATCACATGATTGTCACATAGTCATGGAGAGAATACTTCCCATTGCATTGATGAAATTTCTCCCTTCTAACGTATGGGGTGTTTTCATGGAATTAAGCCTTTTTTATTGGGATCTATGCTCTCCTAAGTTGAGTGTAGCTCATCTGGCCAAATTGGAGTCCGACATTCCTTTGTTGTTATGTAAGTTGGAGAAGATATTTCCACCCGGATTCTTTGATGTAATGGAACACTTATTAATTCATTTGCCATACAAAGTAAGAGTTTGTGACCCTATTCAATATAGAATGATGTACCCATTTGAACGGTAATCTAATCATTCAATCTAATTCATTTCCTGTCAGGTACAATATGATCGGGTGATTGAACTTAAAATTTTTTTCAAATGGCAGGCATTTACATAATTTGAAAATCAAGGTGAAAAATAAGGTGAGAGTTGAAGGATCAATCTAAAATGCTTATCTCGTTGAAGAAGCATCCACTTTCTTCTCCTATTATTTTGAGCCATGTATACCAACAAAACGTACAAATAGGGCGCACAATGAAGAGGGAGAACAATTGGAGAGGGTGCAAGAACCTGGGCTGTCAATTTTTAATGTTCTAGGAAGGGTGATAGGATGGATTCTAATCCAATTCCTTACCCCTGAAGAATTTATTACAGCCAAAATTTACATGTTGGTTAATTGTGGGGAAGTGCAACCATACATTGAGTGCGAGCTATTGCTTTATATATCTTTTATAGTAAATGAAAATTTCTTTATGATTTTGACATATTCATACTTCTAATGCAATACAGGGCATTCATGGCACACTTACGAAGATTAGCTCCAACTATATTAGAGATAGAAATCAATAGAAGAATAGGCCTTGAAATTATAGAATGGTTTAGTGGATATGTAAGTTACATATGTCACTAACTTGCATTTGGATCTTCAATGGGGATTCAATAAATTTCGTAATGCTACAACTTTCATTTTATGTAACATTTACTTGTTTCATTTTTTTTTTAGGTACAAGATCCAGAAAATATGGTTACAAATGAATGCTTAAGAAACATTGCTTGGGGTCTGTCAAGGCTAGTAAAATCATATAGTGGGTACATAGTCAATGGTTACCAGTTTCACACTAATGATTATATAGAGGGAAAGAAAATAGTGAATAGTGGTGTATGCGTGAAAGGGATTGGAAATGACGCATCAGGGCCTGATTACTATGGAATGTTAAATGAGATTATTGAAATGCAGTTTCCTGGTTATTCACAGCAAAGTGTTGTTCTTTTTTAATGTCATTGGTTTGATTAAACATTGAATCGTGGTACTAAGGTACATCCACAGTATAATCTTGTCGAAATTAAGCACAAATAGAGCTACCTCAACTCTGATTATAGCTAAACAAGCTAGCCAAGTGTATTATGCATCATATCCAGGGAGTAAGATGCCAAGATCTGATTGGTTGGCAGTTTGCAAAACCAAAGCTCGACATATAATAGATATGCACACATGGTTGATAGAGCTTATTAGGAAGAAGTTGAAGCTACTAACGAACTTAACATATCATTATTTGTTGATGTTGGTATTTTAATGCATGAGAACAAAATGAATGAAATGCTGAATGTTCAAGATGAGGCTGTAATGGTAAGGGAAAATTCTCCTACCAATAAAGACAAAGAAGATGAAGATGAATGGGATACGAATAGCAATACCTCAGTAGATGATGAGGAGTTTCAATCGGAGAGAGATTCCAGTGATTAGGCCTTATTTAAATTTAATTACCATTTATATGGTTTTATGGTAACGGATTCCTGAAATCTATTATATCATTAATATCCCATGTCAATTTTTAAATTTCATTTATTACAGAATTTCAATCCTTATTATTATTTGTTTCATACTTCAAAACATTTAATTTCTTATATTTTAAATTCTATCACACACAATTTTTTACACTAATTTTATCTAATTGTCGGGAATCTCATCTCCTTCTATTTTGCAAGAATCTTTCATTTAGACTTGCACAGGCCAGAGGAAAAGAGATAGATAAACATTGGAGGAATTATCTATGTGCTGCAGTATAAATTCCACTGTTTTGGGTATATGGTGTATCTATAAACATGCTTGCAATCCATATGATTTTTTTATTAGCCTTTAATATATTCTTTTATGGTGTAAACAACAAGGTAATCTATACAGTGCATTGTTGTGGTATTGATAGACAATTCAGAAGGACAGAGGCATATATAAGATTTTTATCCTTGCCCAACAATTCTTCTCCTTACTTTGTTTTTAACTGTATCTAATATAATAATTGGAACCCCATGAGTGATGGGTGATCACCCCTCCTGGGTAATGGGTGATTCCCCTTAGTTATTTTTTGGATTTTTCTATAATTTAAAGATCAGTCTGTGTTGTTTGCAACAGCATTTTGATTGTCAAAACTTGACGTGACCTTATGCCTAGAAAATGTCCAATTATAGGGGAGACTCTATCATTTTTTTTAAAAAAAAATTTATACTATTAACAATGTTTTTTTTGACATATCCATCGTTATTATACTACTATTCTACTGCTTTAAATTAGTGAATAAATATAAAGTTTTATGGTTATTATTCTTTTATTACTTTTATTCAAGGTTATTTACATCATTCTTTTGAAGTGTTGATACAACTAATCAGTCACTCATTTTTCTTTTTCATCTCCTCTAGCAATGTCTTCTAATAAAGAGTCATTGAGGGAGGGGAGTTAGAGGGGTCAGGAGCCAAATACCCCATTCCCTATTCTGCTACCTCGGCTTTCGATGCCTCGGTCTTTACATGGCTCTATTAGAGACTAGGGAGAACCATCCCCAGCTTTGCAATCATCCGCTACTTAATTTTTGCATCATATTAGCTGTCAAGTTTTGGACTCCCGGCCTTGGATTGTTCTACGAGGAAATGGGAAATTAACATATTCATACTTTAAAATATATTAAGTAATAATTCAATTATTATTATTATTATTATTTTTTAGATTAATAAAATTCTTAGGCACATTGTCATTGCACCAAAAAAAGGTTCGCTGGCTCAGATAAATATGTTCGAGAAATTTCAAATATAATATAGCATTACTTCATTGGCTCATATCTGACATACACACACGTCTCGATAACCGTGCGAGACGTATGGTTTCAAGAATTTGGGTAAGCAATTTTTGAATGTTATTTGTGGTCTATGTACTATTTTATTTTCTAATCAAAATTCTTAATCGTGATCATACGTAAATATTTCCAGTGGAGGGACAAGTACGCTTCTTAGATTCAATCTATTTGGGAAAAGAAGTGTCGGACAAGATTTTCGGACATAATGTCTTGGCTGAGGAAGAGGGATGGTGGGGCATGTCCTCTTTAGATAGAGGCTCAGTATTGGAATGACATTTGCGAGCATTGTAGTTCAAAGAAGTATCAGAAGTTCTCAGCAATCAACAAAAAGAATCAAGGAAATAGTTGCACCCATACTGGAGGGTTTATCTCATTCGTAGAACACAAGGACCATTTGGTAGTTCATTTTCACTTAACTATTTATTTTCTAAATTGCTTTGAAATGTATTCCTATAAGATTGTAATAATTTTATTTTGTTAACATAAATGTAGCAGGCCAAAGAGGAGAGTTCTTTCAGCTACACAGACATGTTTGAGATATTACATGTCTCTTAGAATAGGCCACAAAAGGGCCAGTTTATCAATGATCAATCTCGCCAGACTTTGGTAGTTTATAGATTAAATATGTTGAAATTTCTTTATATTGCGTGGAATTTAAATTTTAGTTTGACATCTACCACTAATGATTCTTTTTTTTTTAAAGGATAATGTGTGAAATCTTATACAGAGCACTACTTAGTCTAAGTTTAGAGACTCAGTAAACTCGATTGCTCCTTTTGATGAGAAAGCCATGTTTGTAAATGCATAAGGTGGGTTCTCTAGAAACTGAAGGGCAATTGTAAAAGTTTGGTTAATTGCAAAAGTTTTTTTTTTTTTTTAAAGCAATAACTGTTGGATTAATGGTTTGTGCTACAAAGAAATTAATTTGTATTATTTTTGTGCTTTACTATCTCTACAAACTAAAGGGCAAGGGTGTGTTGATTTCACAAAAAGCATTTGTCGTTATTTTTATTTACCACAACGTAGTCATCAGATTTCTACTTTAAATTTTACTGTCTACAAATATTAGGCCCTTTTTCTCTCTCCACAACCAAAGAAGAAGAAGAAGATATAGTGAGAATATTACACCACTACAGGAATCTTGAACACCATCTTAGTAGAAGTATCAGGAATGAATGGTGTAATTGACTTTGAATCTAAACATTCTAACATTGTTGAAGTTGATCCTACTGGATGATATGGAAGGGTCTAATGAAATTTTATGTTTTATTAGCCTTTTAATATTTCAACTTCGAGATTTATAAGTTAAATTACTTGTTGGCTATGTTCTTGCTTAATTACAGTATAATATAATTATTGGCAATATGATTTAAAAAACTGTGTCTGTATTTTTTTAACTTTATTTGGAGAAAAATTTGAACGCAATTTTTTTGCGCACATTTTTAATATTTTTTCTATTTTTATGTCACTAGATTTTTGGGTTTTTGATTCATTTTCTTGTAGTTATTGAGTTTTTGATGAGTATGAGGGATTGAAGTAGTCTGGAACCGAGTGAAGTTTAATGATTTCTATAGAGTATTATGAAGTTCAGAGTACAATCTCTCAAGATCTTTAGGACTTTGTAGAAATAGCTGACAAACTATTGCCAGATTCTATTCCACCAATTCCATATCCTGAAAGGCTTAAGAAAGAGAAGGAGAATGAATAATTTCATAAGTTCTTAGACTTGTTCGAGCAAGTACACATCAATCTCTCATTGGTAGAAGCTCTCGCCTAAATGCCCAAGTATTCCAAAATTTTCAAAGATGCCTTATCCAATAAAAAAAAACTTGAAGAAATATCTGTTGTAACTTTGAAAGAGGAATGTTCTACTATTTTGTAATTCAAGGAGATGTTACCAAAGAAGCTAATGGATCCAGGAAGTTTTTCCATCCCATGCATGATTGGAAATGTTGTTTTTAGCACTGCATCAGCTGATCTTAGATCTAGCATCAATCTGTTATCTTATGTGACTTTCAAGAATCTAGGCTTAGGTGAACCAACACCAACCATGATCAGTATCCCATTTGCAAATAGATCTATCAAGTATCTTAGGGTGATTGTTGAGGATGTCCTGGTCAAAGTTGATATATTCATTTTTCCTATAGATTTTGTCATTCTAGGTAAGGCAGAGGATTCAAAAATTCCCTTGATTTGAGGGCAACCTTTTTTAGATACTGCTAAGGTTATTATAGATGTTCATGGGGGGAAGTTAACATTGAGAGTGGAAGATGAAGAAGTAGTGATTAAAATTGCAAAGAGCGTGAAATGTTCACCCATGCAAAATGACTCATGCTTTGCAATGGGTATCTAGATGAATGTACCAATGATTTTGTGCAGGAAAAAATCACTGAAAAGTCTTGGGTTGCATGTTTGGAAAGAAGTGAAAATGAAACAAAAGGACAAGTTGCACATAAAGTCTTGGCACGTGCTGAGTAGGTTCAGAAGAGTGAGGGAACTCGTAGGCAAGAAGTTTTTGAGCCAATTAAAACGTCAAGTCTTGGTAGAATGATGCCATCGATTGGAGACCCTCATGCATTAGAGTTAAAAGAGCTCCCTACTAACCTTGAATATACATTCTTGGCAAAAGGAAACAAATTGCAAGTCATCACTGACAAAGATTTTGTTAGAGAAAAGAAGTGTCAAGTTGTTCAAGCTTCGCAAAAGTATAAGAAGGCAATAACATTGAAGATCATTGATGTAAAATGGATTAGTCCTTCCTTTTGCACACATAAGATCTTACTGGAGGAAGATGCCAAATCTATGGTACAACCTTAAAGAAGTCTAAATCCAAATATGAAAGCGGTGGTAAAAGGGGAAATGATCAAGCTTTTTTATGCAGGCATTGTTTATCCTATCTTAGATAGTGTATAGGTAAGCCTAACCCAAGTGGTTCCTAGGAAACGAGATGTGATGGTAGTTCCTAATAAGAAAAATAAACTCATACCAACTGGGCTTGTATTTTTTCAGTAAATTAGTATTTTATTTTTAAAACATGACTGAGTTTGGACTTATTTCTTTACATATCCATAATGGATGCACAGTTCGCGAACACATACCCAACAAGGTTGATGAGGAGATTAGGGAAGAGGATGTTGTGGGTTTAAGGAGAATAATTATGGAAAACGCTAAATTTTTTTGATGTATTGTGTTGGAGCATAGAGAAGCTCCAACCCCAACACTTAATGCTAAAGTCAACCCCAACAGTACTTATGGAATGCATATCATTAGGTTATTATCTGATCATATGTTCATATTTCTTCCATTATAAATAATAACAATACGCATATTATGTATATGAATTTTTGAACACTGCTGAAACAATATATTATGTGGCTTTGTTCAAATCTCTGGTACCATATATAGGGAATGGTATCGCTTGGCTTAGTGCTTGCTTATAACTTTCTATTCTAGTTTCCCAAAAAGTCAATCTTTCCTAAATGTTCTAAAACTAGAATTTTGTGTCTTGCATTAGTTATTTTGTTATCTAGAGTAGTCAAACAGATGTTATCCATTTGGTACGATTTTAGGCATTTGTGAATGCTCCAGCTCAAATTTAATGTCTCAAATATGATATTGTTACTTTTTTGCCTTTGTGTAAGAGTACTTTTGTTGCACTTTTATGCTATGCTTTTCAAGAAAGAAAGTGTGCCTTTCTTACTTCACAATTCTGGGATAATTGAAGGTTTCCTCCAATATATCTAACCTTGCTTTGTTCAATAGTCTTTGATAAGTCTAATCAGAATGATATTGGTGTAGATGATATTTTAAGGCTTAGCACCTCAACATATATACTCGATGGGATTGCATCAGAAAATTCTGATATTTATTATGGAGCTTGGCTCTTGGCTTATGGCCAAGAAATCGTAGCATTTTTTATCGAGATTCAGCTTTTGGCCTAAACACTTCCATTGGCCTACGAGCGTGTCTTGGTATAATAAGATTTTGAAGAGATGTTGTAATAGCTTGTGGAATACTGAGCTTGAAGAAGTTTGGTACACCGTTAGTTTCTTCTAGAAAACAATCAGTTGATTCTACATACTACCTTAAAAATAAAATAATTAAAAAAGAAGGTAAAAGACGTGTATAGTATTCATCGCTTCTATCCTAAAGGAGGATGGATCTATGACTGACAGTCTAACGGCCCTTACTAATGAATTTGTTGAATACTATCGGAATCTTCTGGGGACGAGAGTTGACTGCTAGAGCATCAATGTAGACTATGTTTGTGCTAGACAAATGGTCCCTCATGACCTAAAGGATGATTTACTTCGGCCGGTCACTGATCAAGATATTAAAATGGCACTATGCGACATTGGAGATTGCAAGGCACTGGGACCGGATGGGTACTCTGCATTATTTTTTAAGAAGGCTTGGGGTACAGTTGAAAGGAGTCTTTGTGATGCGATTAAGGAATTTTTCTTGTCTGGGAGAATCCTCAAGCAGATCAACCATTCTATGATCACTCTTGTTCCTAAGTCTGCATACGCGGACAGATTGGGGGACTTTAGACCAATTTCATGTTGTAACGTTGTGTATAAGATTATCTCAAAAATATTGGCAAACAGGCTCAAAATTGTTCTTCCTTATCTAGTGGACATCTCACAGATAGCTTTTATTAAGGACAGACTCATGTTTGACAACATCCTACTTGTTCAGGAGCTTCTACATACGTATGGAAGGACAAGAGTTTCCCCCCGCTATATAGTCAAGGTGGACCTTAGGAAGGTATATGATTCAGTAAACTGGGATTTCTTACTGGAATTACTTATTGAATTGGGTTTCCCACAGCTATTAGTGGAATGGATTCAACAGTGTGTCACCACTACCTCTTTCTCAATTGCTATTCATAGGACAGTGCACGGGTTCTTTAAGGGTGAAAAAGGTCTTCGAAAGGGTGATCCTATCTCTCCACTCTTGTTTGTCATATGCTTGGAATATTTCTCTCGAATGGTCAAAGGGCGTACACTTGGTACTTTGTTCCACTATCATCCCAAGTGTGAGGGATTAAGGATTACCCACATTTCCTTTGCTGATGATCTTATGCTGTTTGCTAGAGGGGATGTCCCTCCGTTCGCATTCTCTTGGATTGCCTGGATGACTTCAATAGGTGCTTGGGCCTTCAAATTAATAAGGAAAAGTCTAATATCTTTATGGCTGGTATTTGTAGCACTGATAAAGAGAGTCTTCTAGCTGATACTGGTATACCGATTGGGGAATTCCCTTTTCGGTACCTGGGAATACCGATCATGCATGGTAAAGTCTGGCTATTTCTCTATAGACCTCTGCTAGATAGAATTGGCTCCTATATTGGCCATTGGCATGCTCATTCTCTGTCTTATGCTAGCCGCCTACTTCTGATCCAAACGGTCCTTCAGGGAGTTGAATGTTTTTGGTTGTCCACTCTCCCCACTTCGGCTACAGTGATTTCGCAGCTGGATAGGATGGCTTGGGATTTCCTATGGGACTCAAAAAAGGCATTGGTTTTCTGGAAGGATATCTGCTTACCCAAGCATGCGAGTGGACTTGGTCTACATCATCTACAGACTTGGAATGCGGCACTTTTAACAAGAATCATCTGGGACATACAATCTGAGAAACAATCCTTGTGGGTCCAATGGTTAGACCACTACTACATAAAGGGCAGATCTATTTGGGACATTGAACACCACAGGGAGCATTCTCCTCTATTTCGTAAACTCCTAGCAATTCGGGACTTGATACTTAACCGGCAAAATGGCTTGCTCTCTGCTTTTGCTCTTCTCCATACATGGGCAACATCTACCACATCCTTCACCTCCTTGGCTTATGACTACCTCCAGGCGCCTTCTTCAAGGGTGTTCTGGGCAAAAATTTTTTGGAAGCAGGGGCTTACACCTAAACACTCATTCATGGTCTGGCTGTGTGCTAGGGGACATTTGAAGACAAAAGATGCACTTGTGTTCCGCTTGGATGATTTATCTTGCCCTCTTTGTAATGCCCATATGGAGACGACTAATCATTTATTTTTCAAGTGCGTTGTTTCAGCATCTATCTGGAGGGAAATTCGTCTGTGGCTGGGCTTGCCACAAGCTTTGGATATGGCTGCCTCTTGTCTTAGGTGGTACAAACGTTCCAACCGTGGCTCCTCCTGGATGGCTAAAGCGAAGGCTACTGCTATGGCTTCCACGTTTTATTACATTTGGACTGCTTGTAATAAAGCATTATTTGAGGGGACCGTCTGCCAACCGTTGGATATTTTGAAAAAGATCAAAACACATGTGTACAGTATTGTTTTTACATTGTACCCTAATGTTCTGAGTAGTTTCGAGGATGATTTTCATCTCTGCTAGTCAATAGTCATCTTGACTATAAACTAGTTAACATTCATGTAAATATTTTTTTGATCAATATTAATCCTTTTACATTGCGATAAAAAAAAAAAACCCCCAATTAATATGCTTCAAAAATCATGTTGAAGAATTCTTGGATTTTTATTTTATTTTTTGGTCAATTTATTTTGTGTCTTTTATGAGATTTATCTTTATTAAACACTAGAATTAATAACAAATTTGCTTTTGTCAATATTACTCCCTGGAATTATGGAAATATATCAGGAAACTTTCTAATGAGTTAAATAATGTGCACAAAGGGTTTCTTGAAATTACTGATTGTTGTTGTTGTTGTTGTTGTTGTTGTTGTTGTTGTTGTTGTTATTATTATTATTATTATTATTGCGATCTTACTTTTGTTGCAGTCCATTGTTGCCTTTATTTATAAAATTGGTGTTTTATATATAACATTTTTTCCTTTGGGACTATATTAGGGATTATCATGCAATGTTCGATGTTCTTGAAGGTTGCAAAAGCTAAAATTTGCCTCAAACTTCTTATACATTGCAAGAAATGTGGGAGTCTGTCGTTCTAATGAGCCTAAGTTTCATTAAATTCCATGATCAATGATGAAACTTACCCAAAAAAAAAAAAAAACGTATTTCTAAAAGTAATAAGAACAAGAAAAAGTAGAGACAAATGATAAATTACCTCAAAGAGTAGCTAAAAAAAGGTACTACATATGAACTTTAACACACAAAACTTTAGTTACTGAATACTTGACACAGCCTAATAAATACATTAAAAAACCTTCTAAAAAAAGCCACTCAATGCTTAAGCACATATAAATTTACAAACATAGTAAATATATCTCGCCTAAACAACAATTTAAAACAAACTTTTCACCTAAACAACAATTTAACACAAACAACACCGTGCATCGCTATGATAACTATATTGTTGGACCATGCCGAAAGCATTTTCCAAAGAACTTGCAAAACAGAACCACAGGGAATGAAAATAGATTTTGCATCTACTAGCGAGACATCAATATTTATATTTTCTTTACTTATTTGAATATTAGCCCAAGCTATACCCCCAACGCATTACAAAACAATAACTTTACTCAAGCTATACCTCCGTGTAATGAGAGGGTGTCAACCTAGTTAATAAAAATTAATAATAAATCAGTAGTTGATTACAAACTACATTTTGAAATAATAATAATAATAATAATAATAATAATAATAATAATAATAATAATAATAATAATAATAATAATAATAATAATAATAATAATAATAATAATATGACTTAATCTTTGATAGCTCAGTTGACCGAGTAATAGAGAAAAATTGGCAGTGGCAAAAGTTGATATCTAATTGCAATAATTGTAGTGTTCAGTATATAATTGCAATAAGTCGTGAGGTACAATTAATATTGGTAGAGGTCATTTCCTCAAAGGGATCATTTTTAATTTTCTCCATGCTGTTCAATTTTTTATGTAATTATAAGAATACAAAATTGGCCACAGGTACCATTTCTTGCTTCCACAAAGTAAAGAACATTTTTTAAACACAAATTAGTTGTGAATGGTCTGGTGTGTGAGTTGAAAACATGCAAGATAGGAATAAGAACTCCCCCAGTCTGTATCAACTTTACAATAATGCTATTTAAAACTGCAAAAGTCCAAGCAAGAGAGTGGCATTGGCAAAATGGTCGCATCTTGAACAATAAGAATACCAGAATAGTCGTTTCGTGCTTCTGAAAAACAAAGAAAATGTAAACTTAGCGCTATATAATAAAATGGCAGCAACCAATTAATGAAAAAGTATAATTAGAATCAATTGGGACTAAAGAAGATAAAGACAAAAGGTGGAGAAGCAAAAAAGGCGAAAATAAAAAAGAAAGCAAATTTATTCCACTTTATACATTTATTTTATTTCTTGTTTGCAATTTGACGAAGCAATAAATAATACAAAATTTTCTAACCTATAGCCTATGGTTCTTCAGGGAAGGAAAAATAAATATATTATTAAAATGTTGGCCAGATGGAATTAAATTTTCGCTCTAAAAAACTTAGATTAAAATATATATTTAAAATTTTATTTTATATCATATTATATACTCACCACTAATTTAAACAATACGTATAATATACATTATTTATATGCATATTCCAATTTAGTAATAATTAGCAAAGCAAGCAGTGCCAAATTTGTTACCCTGGAAAGATTGTCTCATACATGCATCTTATCTCCTATTGTGTCAAACGTGAGAATGTGGTACCCAATCTCTAATCTTTCCGTAACCCATTTTTCTTTTGCAATAAAAGGGAGCATGATTAGCCAGCGGGAAAGGGACATGTACCAATTCCAGCCACCACCCTTCAATTTCAATGCATTTTTTCTTTACGTTCTTGCAGGAATATAAAAGCACAATTTTTTCTTTACACTCCGAGATGCACATCTTCCGAAGCTTCTATTTTATTTGACTTAATGTAAATTTTTTTTATAATGTTAATTTACATATATATATATATAATTTTTATTTTTTTATAAACGACTCCAAGTATAATTTTTATATTAGTCAATTCATTTTTCTTTAATTAATGAAATCAGTATTTACTCAAAAAAATTTGAATGAAAAAAATTTATATAAAAATAAATATTTATTTTATGACTAACCCAAAATAAGAAAGTTAGATATGGGATTCGGAAGAAATTATACGAAAAATACGGAAATGGGTGTCTCCAGTACTTATAAAATTGTAGAGGAAAGCAACACACAACAGAGAAAAGCAAACATACTTTCGTGTATATAGAACAGAACATATACAAAGTAATTCCAAGAACAAGGTACACCATAGGGTGGTGCTGGGGATGGAAATTTACACAAGCTATTCCTCCGTGCAATGCAGACATCAACCTAATTAATAAAAATTAATAATAAATTAATAGTTAATTACAAACTACATTTTGAAATAGTAATAATAGTAGTAATAACAACAACAACAACAATAATAATAACAATAACAATAACAATAATAATATTATTATTATTATTATCACTACAACAAACTTAACATTTAGGGATGCTAATAAAATTGTTTTGGGATGCTAAATTGTGTTGTAAAATTATTTACCGACACTTATAAACGTGTCGTCACATGTGTTGCTATAAGTGGTGTCGCCAAGAAATTTTACAACACAAGACTTTGCATTAGTAAATTAAGTTACCGACGCTTTTTATATAAGCATCTCTATATGGACCGCCATTTTTTATATAAGGGTCTCTAAATTTACCAATGTTTTGCTAAAAGCGTCTCTAAATTTTGAAACGTTTTTTTAAAAAGCGTCTCTAAATGTACTACGCTTAAATTCTCTAATGTCATTAATATAATGACATTTTATTAAAGTGTCCCCCAATTGACGACAAAAATTTTTTATTCTGTCTGTTTTTCTGGCTACATTTTAAATTTATTGCTTCTCGAAATTGGCGATATTTTATTATATAAATGTCCCCAAATAGCAACACATAAATAAAATTCCGTCCCCTTTTTTATGACTCAATCAATCATAGCATCCTAATTCAAGCATCCTCATTACACTGAATGAACTAATTATACTACGAAAAATATCCTAAATAAACAAATGTCAATTCACAGTCAAAGGAAAGATCAAGCTGAAAAAGCCGACAGATTTGTTTTCAAATGTTGTTCATCGAGTTCTTTTATCTTCTTCTTCAACGCATTGAGCTCACAATTCAGCAACATATTTGTGTCACTATACTGCCAGAGTTTCGTTTGATAGATTCCTTTGACTTCAGCCCCCATTTTAAGAGTTTGCTACAAAGGTGTGACATAGGATAATGTTAAACAGGATACTAACAACTATAATAATAACAGACAAGCAAAGAAGAGTTTCCGGCTAAAAATAAGGGGAAAATAGATATGAAAACACACAACTAGGTTGATTTCTATAGAACATACAAAAAGAGACATTCTACGTACAAAACAGGAATTCATATGGCACACATGGAAATGACTAGGTATGTATTGTACCTACAATAAAAAGCAAGTATAGTAATCTGAGAAACCAATCCCCATCATGAAAAACAAGAATTCCCTCCAAGATTATGACATCAGATGTATTTACCTAAATAAGATTTAAGCATTTTAGAATTTGTGGAATGGAAACTTAAAGGAGCAAGAGCAACCATACCAAATACAGGAGAAAGGACTTAAAGTTATTCTCAACTTTAGCCCACTTCCTACCTATCTTACCCAGAAAACACAATTACAATCATGTATGAACCGAAGTTCAACCACTGTCCTTAACTAAAGTTGGAAAGCCCGACCATTTTAGATTTCAATGTAAGACAATTGAAACATGATAAGTATATTATAATACAAATACACAATAACTTCTATTCCGCTAAATTAGTCCAAAGGGCCATCCGATTGGTTAAATGTCATAGTTCAGAAGCAAAGAGGGAACAAAATAACTAAGCAAAGAGGGAAAGACTGATGGAAATACTAAGTAATTTGGAACCTGAATACTGTTGTTTGTCAAGAAAATTTTTTAGCCATTATCATTACAGTTCAGATGTACATTATTTTTACTGATGTAGTGCAATAGATAGTTCTATCTTAACCATTTAAAAGAATTCAACACAAAAAAGGAAGCTAAGTTCTCTTATGGTGGGAACTTGGAATATGAGAACAAACCTGCAAGCCCCCATCCAGAAGCATTGGTACCTCTATAATGCAAGGTGACATAATTTTGACAACAAATCTTCTTCTATGAATCCCATCAAGCGTAACGATGCAACAACACAGTATGTGCCTCTCCCTATGACCATTTTCACAGCAAAACAACACATTAAAACTTTTGTAAGTATGTTAGGAGCGTATGTTTTCATTAAATTCATACAAGGAAAAAGCAGAGACAAAAAGAAAACTAAAATAACAACATCGCAGTAGATTGACAATATCAACGTCAAAAGCAAAAGTCAATGATTATCTATGATGGACCAATGACAGGGATGTACTTAGGTACAATTATGTCACTTATTTATCTATATAATAGACTTCCTACAAGCAAAAGTAATTAGATTATGAAGCAAGCAAGGAAAAAGTAGTACAAATTATGTCACAATAGATGCCTAAGAGAGACACGATTTATAGTTTCTTAGTCCCTATGCAGTACAAGTAGTAGCATGTCAAACTTTAGGGAATCGTAACTGAGAATGATCACTAAAACAAGACCAGGAAACTTGAAAGCACATTTGAGTCCAGCAAATGCCTGGTTTTCTTAGGTGACTAAGCCTAGCTTACACAGAGAATGTTCGGATACAAAACATGAACATTGTTCCATCATTCCACTAATTCTTTCTACCAGATAATATAAGAAACCAAAAAGTGACAACTATATGGCAAAGCAAATCGTTACTACAACATTTCTTCCAACCTCAGAAAGGTTTAGAATGACAAATAGGTAACCTGCAAAAAAATAATTCCTCATTTTATTTTCTTTGAAGAAAATTACATTCCCATCTTCCATTTGGAGGGTGTTAAAAATGAAATTAAAAGAAAAGAATATTTGTTTGTTAGCTTCTAACTTCAAACATTCAGTATTGTTAGCTTTCCCTTTTGATATGGGAATATCTAGAACCTGGTGCACCTTGAGGCCTGCCAGTACAAGATACCACTAAGGAAAAGAAAATGGGATGACTTTCTTCTTAGTGACGTTTAAAGTTAAGGCAGAAATATATTGCTTTTAACATATTTTTAGGCCATGGCAGCACATGTAATGGCTAGAAGATAATCTTATATATGCAGCTGTTAACCTCAAATAAGGAAACCTAATCCATTAGCTATGCTCTTCATGAGTTCTTGGACCTTGTAGATAGCTTAGATTCTTTTACAACCCCTTAATCACCAATCCTAGAAGCGCATGTTTGGTTGAGTGGACATAGAAAAATACCAAAAATAAATTCAAAGAAGAGCAAGGTACAATATCTCCTACATATTCAATTGACAAAGAAGAGACAAAAATGTTGTGTAACCTAAGTGACTAGGCTGTTAATGTGAGAGATTTATTAGTTGGATGGATGATCCAAGTCTCCTGAGACGCCATTAATTGTATTGACTAAAGAGCCAAGTATTCATAAAACGGGAGGCCCAAGCAGAAATCATCTCAAAGGCAAACGAGGGGGTATATGTTAGATAAGATGTTAGCACTGATATTCTTCATCATATGCCAGAAAACATGGACCAAGAACATATGAATGGCTCTATGAATCTTTCTCCCAACTATTTCAATTGGAATTGCTCAGGAAAAACCATTTGAAGGCTGCATTTTAGGAGGAATGTACTTGTGAAAACAACATATCCAAAAGGTCCCTTGCAGTTGCTAATTGAGAGAAAAAAAAACTGCAGCTGTGATTAAATATTGGAACATTTTATATATATTAACCATGTCCATATTGTATGATTCTCAACGTTAAGACAAGAAAGCTGAGGTAATGGTATTATTTGCCAAATTTTATTAGCACCAAGTCACAGTAATTTAGCCCTTACTATCAAATGAAATTGCAAATACAAAAAACACCAACATTACTTCAAGATTACTACAATGTATATCAAGCCACTAAAAATTGTTGAAATTGTTGACAGGCAACCGGGAACACATAAAATAGAGAAATTATTTTCATCTTTTTGGCCAAGAATTGAGGTTGTCCAACCCCTTATAATAAGGCAAGGTATGTCGAAATTTCATACAATCAATCATAGGGAAAAGTAAATAAATCATGGATGCAGTATATTCAGGGAGAAGAACATTCGAGGAACAGAAATTTTGAGGCAAAAGCAACTTCAAAAGATGGGACAAGAATGAAACATAAAATCGTATTCCCATCCGGTTTGTTTTCATAAATTACTGAAATTCTCATCTAAAACTTTAAGCCACAAAGTTCTACCAGTTTCATATGAATGAAGCTTTTTCGTTCTCTTTGAATTCCATTTGTCATTCATCCAGAGAAATCTAAAGTGCAAAAACAAAAAACCTTCATAGTAGTAATTTTTTCAGAGGACAAAAAAGTGACGAAACAATAATGTGTATTTAAAAACCACATCTTTTCCAACAAATCCACACATTTAACTAAACCCATCATCGCCAGCACCAAAAGCCTTCTGGAAAAGAACTAAACTTCCTCTAATAAAAAAAAGCAAAATATTTGGCTCAAAGACTTCCAACAAACTCTCATAGACATGAGGATCTCAATACAATGAATGCCAAAGTTATCCTTCTTCAGAACAGTCATGTTATGGGCCACACAGTTTTGAAACACAGAAAGCTCAAACCCAAAAACAGCCACTTCATAATCAAAAAGTCAGAAACCCAGAAACATAGAAACGCAGCAACATCAAATCAGAAACACAGAAACCTCAAATAAAAAATGCAGATAATAATTGAACTATGCAAGAGATGTTGATTGGAATTAAAACTCTCTACCACTATGCAATTCTAAGCTCCAACAACTTTTCAAAAAAACCTAGAAACATAGAAAGGTCAAACCCAAAAACAGCCACTTCATAATCTGAAACTTAGAAACCAAAAACACAGAAACACAAATCAAAAATGCACAAAGCTCAAATCAGAAACACTGAAAGAAAGCAGAGGTGTGCTATTCTAAATATTCTCATCATTGGCACATTATTTATTAGAATTAGAAACACAACAAGCTCAAATTAGAAAATGACTAAAACCTGATTTCGTATTCACTGGGGCATCACCCAACAGTGATGGGCCAACAGCCTACCGATTCTAGTAGTGATGGCGGTGGTAATGACACCGTTTTTACTTCTACGACAGCTGCAACACTGGTGCAAATGACTACTGATGGGTGGGCGGTGGTGATAGGGGCATGAGAGAGGGAGACAGGGAGAGCGGCAGCCATGAAACTCATTCCTGCAGTTCTAAAATTTATATATTGTTAACGTTTACAACATATTTCACAAACGACTCATTCAATATCTTCATTTGGAGACACTTGTGGATTTTAGATTTTTAAAAAATTATGACAATTATTTTAAAAATGTTCTTAAATTTTTAAATGAAATACTTTTATAAATTTAAAATTTAAAATCTTATTAGTAAATAAATTGTTACTCTTTCAATAAAAATGTAGAAAATATTTTTATATTAAGACATTTTTTTTTCAAATGTCGGGTATATATAGATTATGTCAACACTGTAATTTTATGTCACAAAATATTTAATTATATAATATTTTATATTAAATATAAAAAAATTATATTATGATGACATTTTTAATTAATATTGGTCAAAAAATCCCTTTTCAATAAGGACAATTAATTTTAAAGTGTCCTTATATTTTTGAAATCAACCGCACTTATATAAAAAAAGCATTGTCATTATTTGATATTATTTAATTAAATTATATTTTTTTAAATAGTGTAAGATTTTTTTTTTTTAGCATTACGACACATTTTAATTAATGTCGGGAAAATATATAACATGCCGACGCTTGAATTAAAAAATGACATGTTATTTTTTATTTGTCAACATGTTATTCTAAACGTCGGTAATATCGTTATTATAGGGACACTTTTAAATAATGTCGGCAAAAATATTCCTTTAAAAATTAGACAATCAATTTTGAAACGTCTCTGTAATTTTGAATGAGACGACACTTACAGCAAAAAGCGTCGTCATTATTTGATATTATTTAATTAAATATTACTTTTTAAAAATATGTCAGAAATTATTTTAATATTACGATGCAATACATTAATCTCGGGGAAAAAATTTAACATGACGACGCTTAAATTTAAAAATGACGCGATATTTTTTATTTGGTGACATTTTATTCTAAACGTCGAGAATATCATTATTATAGGGATACTTTTAATTAATGATGTAAAAAAAGTGTAGCTAGAAGAGACTTTTGTTGTATTATTATTATTATTATTATTATTATTATTATTATTATTATTATTATTATTATTACTATTACTATTATTACTATTATTATTATTATTATTATTATTATTATTATTATTATTATTATTATTATTATTATTATTATTATTATTATTATTATTATTATTATTATTATTAAGACTTAATCTTTGATAGCTCAGTGGATCGAGTAATAGAGAATATTTGGCAATGGCAAAAGTCAGTATCTAATCGTGCAGTAGCATTAATATAGGTAGAGGTCATTTTCCTTAAAGGGATCATTTTTTATTTTCTCCATGCTGTTCAATTCTTTTTTTTTTGTAATTATATGAATATAAAATTGGCCAAAAGGTACCATTTATTGCTTTCCACAAAATAAAGAGCATTTTTTAAAGACAAATTAGTCATAAATGGTCTGGTGTGTTAGTAGAAAACATGCAAGATAGGAATATGAACTCCCCCACTCTGTATCAGTCTTTGCATTTTTTATTTTTTAAACAACTTTGCGATAATGCTAATTAAAAATTCAAAAGTCAAACGAAGAGACTGGCATTGGCAAAATGGTCACATCTTGAACACAAGAATACAAAAATAGTAGTTTCTTGCCTATGCAAAATAAAGAAAAAGTCAAGTTTGCGCCAACCATTAGTACCATTCGCAAATTTAAAATTGCGCTTTCAACACTGTAAATACAGAAGATTTTCTGGGCAATTGAAAACACCAGCTCACAAGATTCAAAAGGTTTCTCTGAGCACAAGCGTCCTACATGGCTAAGCTCGTTTGCTTCCTTCTTGTTTTGCTCGCGGCCTTCGCAGGTTAGAGTCCTGCACTGTCTTTCTCCTTTCTTCGATTTTTCTCTTTCTTTTGTTATCGTTAATATCATATTTGAATGATCTCACATCTTTTTGGTAGTTAAGTTTTTTTTAGAGTAGTATGTATTGTAATTAATGACTAACATTAGTGGTATTTTACAGTTTCAGAGACTTATAATATGGTCAAGGGAGAAAACGAATTACTTGAATTTGAAATGCCAAGGAAAATGCCTCCATCTATTGAGCTATTTTTTTTTTTTAAACCACCCAATGGGTGGGAAATTTTATAGAGATAGAAGAAGGGAATACAAGGAGGGGGGTATTAGCCTGACCTCCGAATAATTATAAACAAAATCTAATAGAAGGGACTTGCATCTTGTCCATATGGTATAATCCGTGAAAGTGCCTAGGTAACTCTGAAGAGTTAGAAAAAGTAAATCGCCCGTTTTGAGTAAATGCATAGTTTGCTCATTGTTCTGCAATCTAATTTCCCTCCCTATAAACACAATTAACAATAAATCGTCTGAATTTCCCCCGAAGTAGCTGGAGAAGACGACTAATTTGGAGGTCCTTCCAGTTCGATCGAGCTCCATCAGCAATTTGTCAGACTAGCAATTTACAATGTGACTGTATTACGATATCGAAGTGACCCAGCCTGAGACACCACCTAAGTCCCTTGACCAATGCAGAAAGTTCAGCAGTGAAACTATCCGATTGACCAATAGTTTGGGCAAAAGCCTGTATGAAACTGTCGTCTTCGTATCTTAGAATGCCTCCAACACTGGATAAAGCAGGATTCCCTTTACATGCTCCATGAACATTTAGAATGACCTCATTGTGTGCTCCCTTCAACCAAATGACTGCCTCTATCTATCTCGTCTTTGAAGCCTTCCATGAGATAGGGAAAAACTGAGAAAAGTCTGCAAATCCCGCAGAGAAGCTAATAGGGAAAGCTTGCATGTTAGCTGCGAAAGTAGTGGCCACTGCAAGACAAAGTTTGTGACATTGAAAGTGGAGATTATCATTCCTACATTTGTTCCTGTACTTCCAGATCTCCCATAATGAAATAGCAAAGAAGCGCCGGCTAATAACTATCGCAGAAGAGGTCCCCTTCCACCAATAATTAAAGAAGTCAACAAAGGAGTGCCAACGAGTCGGAGTTTTACGTCTAGGGAGATGGACAGCAGCAAATTCCCAAAATTCCATCACCGCAGAGCACTCAAAAAATAGATGGGTAGCAGATTCCTCTGCTGCCCAGCATAGATTGCAGCACGATGGGAGCTCAAACCCTAAACGTTTAAGACGCGAATCTAGTGCAAGGATGCCATTGAATAATTTCCACAAGAACACCATAATGGAGGGTTAGATTTTGAGATCCCTAATATCTGATGCTCCCTGATAGGGCTCGCCTTTGAGATGAACAACTTGCCAAGCTAAGGAGGAAGAAAAACTCCCATTCTCAGAGAGTTTCCAAATCATCCTGTCATCATCACCTGAATTAAGAAAAGGCGGCAACAATGTAATAATTTTATACGCCCATCTCGGATCCAACAATTGCCTGATCAGATTAACATTCCAAAAACCACTGGATAAGCATTGAGAGACTCTCAGGTCTGGTTGGACAACCATCGAGTTCAGATTACAAAGTTTCCCAAAACCCGTCCAATCATCAAACCAAAATGATGACGAGCCATTACCAACACTGAAGCCGATATTGTCCTCAGCAATCACCCTAATTTTGAGCATCCTTCTCCAGACCCGAGAAGAAGAATAGTTGGCATATAAAAACATACGATGAAGCCTTCTAGGATTATACTTAGCATGCATGAATTGGTACCAAAGAGAACCACCCTGCCTGAACTTCCACCATAAGCCTAGGCCAAACGACATACTCATATCAAATAATGACCTAATCCCTAATCCATTCTCACTCCAAGGAAGACATAAGGATTTCCAAGATTTCCAATGCCGTTTCTTCCCATAAAGAGAGTAGCCCCAAAAGAAATCAGCGAAAGCCTTCTCCATCACTTTTAGAATAACTTGCGGTGGCTCCATTGTGTGAAAAATATATAGAGGCATAGAGAATAGTACTGAACGAATGAGTTGCAAACGCCCCGCATCGGATAAAAATTTGAATTTTCACCCTTGAGTACGTTTACGTAGTTTGTCCGTAACTCGGTTGGAAGTGGATCCTTTTATTTCTTCCTTTGAACATCGGGCAACCCAAATAAGTAAAAGGGAGATGCTTCCATGAGAAACCAAGGATTTGGTGAAGACGAGCAATAACAGACTCGTGGAGCTTTTTCTCGACACAATATAGGAGCTTTTGTCAAGGTTGATAAATAGGCCGAGAGAAAACCCGATAATCTTGAAGAACATTTGAGATTGACATGAGAGCTGCATTAGAGACATTGGAGAATATAATTGTGTCATCTGCGAAACTTAAATGGGAGATAGTAGGACAAGAATGAGGAACATTGTAAAATGAGCCCCCCTCCATAAGATGATTCAAACTTCTAGAAAGAAGTTCTTGCGCAATGATAAATAGAGTTGGAGAAAGGGGATCTCCTTGTCGTAGGCCTCTAGTGGATTTGAAATACCCATGTGGTTGACCGTTGACAAGGATAGAAAACCAGCAATTGGAAATGCAGTGATTTATCAGAAGGAGAATATGCTGATTAAAACCAAACTTAGACATAACTTGCAAAAGGGCATGCCACGAGATGCGATCAAAGGCCTTCGCATATCCAATTTGAGGATGACATTTTCAACTCTTGATTTTCGATCCAAGGAATGAACCAACTCTTGAGCTAAAAGAATATTGTCCACAATGTCTCGTCCTTGCACAAAACCAGACGAATTAGGGGAAATGATTTTGGGTAATAATTGAGCCAGCTCGAGAAGCCAAAATTTTAGTCACAATCTTGTTACGATAGTTGCACAAACCGATGGGTCGAAAATCTCCAAAGGAATGAGGAGGACTTCTTTTAGGGATCAAAACAATGAGTGTGCTAGTAAAGCCTTTGGGGAAGGGAACGCCAGCAAAGAAATCACTAACAACATTAACCACATCTGAAGCAATCAAGTCCCAACATGCGAGTGAAGAAATGACCTGAAAAGCCATCAGGACCCGGGCACTATCAATACCGAGACTAAATACCGCTTGCTTGATCTCTTCTTTACTCGGGAATTTTGGAGAGCATTATGTTGTCCTGATTAGAAATCAATTGAGGAATGTTATCCAGGAGTGGAGTTGTCAAAGGAGAAGCATTAGAACATGCTAACAGTCTCGGTGAAAAATCTCACCGCCTCTCGCACTAATATCTGATTGTTGAGTCAGCCTCACACCATCTTGATCAAGCAATGGAAGCAATAATAAGATTGGATCTCCTACGTTGACAGTATGAGTGAAAAAAGCAGTGTTAGAATCGCCTTCTTTCACCCAATGAAGACGCGATTTATCCCTCCGTAAGTCCTCTTCCGCTTTTAAATGAAAGGCTAGATGAGCCTTGGCTTCCTGTAATCGCTCCCTATGCTCGAGTTGAGTTAGATAGATCAAACCGTGATTCTCGCCTCGAATAACCTCATCTTCTGCCTTTTGGACATTAGAGAAGACATTGCCAAAGACCTCTTTGTTCCAAGAATGTAGAGCTAATTTGACAAGCTTAAGTTTTCCAAGAAGGACTTGCATACCATTCCCTTCCACAGGCTTCCTCCATTCCTGCTCTACTCTTGAATGAAATGATAAGTGACGAAGCCACATTTTCTGAAACTTGAACGAAGAAGGACCAGTAGCAGGAGCCACAAAAGAAAGAGATATCAGTAAGGGAGAATGATCAGAGCCAGACCGGTGAAGGTGTTCAACCTTTGCAGAGAAGACTGAGGAAATCCATGAAGAATTTAGGAGGATTCTGTTCAACCGTTCGTAACAAGGCCTTTCACCACCTCGAGCCCATGTGAATCGACTGCCTGTAAAAGGTGGACTTTGAAGAGAACAAGCATCTATAAATGAAGAAAAATCTTTCATAGCCACATAATTAGGAGTTGAGGTACCCGAGTATTCGGACATTTCAGTAATGACATTAACGTCACCTCCGACCAGCCAAGGACCTTCCAATGTGGTAGAGATATCCATTAGTGCTGTCCAAAGAGGAAAGCATCCAGCTCGAGTACAAGAAGAATAAACAATTGTGGAATAAAAAATGGTTCCCGTGGGCATTGTGAGACTTAGATGAACAAATTGATATTGATCAATAAGAATAGAAGAGTCAATAAAGTCCCTCCAAAACAGCCAAACTTTACCTGTACAATTTGAAAAACATTGCTGAAACCCCAATTTTTGTGCATATATGTGAATCTGATTCGCACTAACCATTGGCTCCAGAGTGGCTAAAATATTCAGCTTATGTTTGCTAATTAGCTTCTTCAATCTTCTTGTGGAAAATCTATTAGCCATACCCCTTATGTTCCATATGAGGGTATTCATATTAATTGGATGGATGAAAAGATGTTGAGCACAGTTTAGCCTTCCGGGTTGGTAATTTAACTACCTAAGAACGCTCAAAATGCCTGTACTCCCTTCAGACAAGTCTGCGGTCCTGGCCATCCTAAGTGTTGCAAAGGGTCCCGTTGCACACAGCTTGACGTTAAGAAGTGTTCCTGAAATTTTCAGCCCTCTAAAGCTATTCGAGATGTTTTGCCGGAGCACAAGAAACAAAATAATGATGTCCGGTCATGTTTAACGTCCATTTGACGTATGCATTTTCTATTATGCTTGTTATGTGGTTTGAATAATGTACCTGCTACTTCAATTTGCTATGTGCCTAGTAAAATCCTTTTATTTATATTCCTTAGCAAAAAGTATCAAACCCTCATCCTTTTACGTCTTTGTGTACTATCCAAACCCTCTTGGACAGAGGTTTCGAAACATCTACCTAAGGCTCTGCTTTGAAATTTGAAAGTATTAGGAAATATTTTAAAAAAGCTTTATGAATGTAATTCCTTATCAAGAATATTATTTAAAGATTAAGTAAATTTTCAACTCTTCTCTTAAAAAAAAAAAAAATCCATAACCACATTCTTATTTTTTATTTAACGTATTTTGACTAAAGGATTTAGGAAAACAGATGACCATATATTTAGTTTTTCAATAAAAATACCAAACTCAAATAACTAACATAAACAGAAAATTATAGATGAACTAAAAATAAAACAAAATTAGAGGAATAGGGAATAATTAAAACTAATTTCATAGTTAATTAATAATTAAAATTGAACCGTGGAGGGTTTTATTAGCCACAAAGGAACTTAGTTTAATGGAACATTTGATCTACAAAATATTGTTGTATAAGCCTCAAAAAATAAACTACAAATCAAGCCTCTCAAGTGTTGTACCGCTTTGGTTGCTTCATAGAGTGTCATATATTCAGTTTTTGTTATAGATTGTTGATTGTGCCGCTTTGGACAAGATGCAAGTCCCTTCCATTAGATTTTATTTATAATTATTCGGAGGATAGGCTAATACCCCCCTCCTTGTATTCCCCTCTTCTATCTCTATAAAATTTCCCACCCATTGGGTGGTTTAAAAAAAAAAAAAAGATTGTGCCGCTTTGGATGCCTTAGCCAACCTAGCTTGTGTTGCCGGTTTTAACCATCATTTCTTTCATTTCTTTCACCTCCCAAAGCAAGTTCAAGGGCTTTGTATCCTAGATAGTAGGGGTGTCCCTAATATAAGGGCTATAAGAAAATTGTCTGTCCAATCTGGTT
This sequence comes from Voacanga thouarsii, assembly GCA_026120185.1. Lineage (NCBI taxonomy): Eukaryota > Viridiplantae > Streptophyta > Magnoliopsida > Gentianales > Apocynaceae > Voacanga > Voacanga thouarsii. The sequence continues at coordinate 56,771 of JANUWF010002197.1, forward strand.
GGAGGCCTTTAGCCGTGTAACAGTTTATTTATTCATAAACTGGCAAAGGTCTGATTTCCCCACCGTTAACCCAAATGAAAAAAAAAAAAAAAAGATTGTAAGATAGTCTTTTAGCTGTTGAAACCTTCAAACAGAATAAAGATGTATCTTGTGGTAAACCTCACTTCATCCAAGCCATCAGCATAATCAGATAACTCCTCCTTGGACAGAGGAATTTACACCATATGTCAAACACAATTTCATATTACATTTGAGATACCATAAGATCCATTTGATTGCTTGCCAGCGCCCTTTTCCTAGATCTGCCATGTAGCAACTAACAACACTAACTACACAAGTCATATTTATAGATGATTGCAAACTACAGCATACATTAAACTTCCAACAATATTACCATATGGGACATAGGACATGTATTGTTCTTGTTCTTCTTCTTGTGAAGATAAGTTTGATGATAACTTGAAATGTGGGGGGTTAGGCAGTCCCCTACCTATTTATTAACAAAAAAAATATACATCAAAGAGGCAAAGAACTACCTCTGCTTAGAATGAATATAGCGCAATCTGACAGAAGGAATTCGTAAAGAATCTAGTCGACATGCACCTTGAATCTGCCTAGGCAAAAAAGTAAATGAATAAAAAAATACAGTCTCCTGCGTGAAAAAAGCATGATTTGCTAAGCTATCAACTACAAAATTTGCTTGCCTGTAGAGATGAGTAAAAGAAATATCTTCAAAACGAGACCAAAACATCTTCAGCATTCACAGAAGCTCATAATATTTCCATGGCACCGCGGAAACATCTTGAACATTGGAGACCAAAATCGCGGAATCCGTGCAAACTAGCATACCTCACAGCCCTTTTGACAATGAGATTCTGAGCCCTTTATAGCAAAGACAGTTTATCGTGAAGCCAGTTTTGATTTTTAATCAATTAAAAGTCTTGGTCAAAATATAAGATTAAGACCAATTTTCCCTACCTGATCCATTTTGACCATGAGGATCCAAGATTCATAAGCCATTTTGACCCATTAAGGTCCATTGAATCTCACATTTTGAAGTTATGTTGAATTCAAACACGTGCATCTAAACCATTGATACAAGGAACCCAAGAAAAAAAAACCATCTCTTTCCCTCATTTCCCCTCCCCCAACCCACTGCCTACGTCTCTCTCTCCAACTCTCACTCTCTCTGCCTTCCCTCCAGAGAAAACACCCTCTTCCCCCCTTCAAGTCTGGTCGACATCCTTCGCTGCAAGAAGGGAACTTTTCTGTAGCACCCAACAATCATAGGGCCTGAATGACTGTGGATGTTGCCCTGTCGTGTAGACAAACCGGGTCTTTGAAGTTAACTAAGTCAATAAATAACCAAGACTTACAAGCAAACTAAATAAAACCTTACAAGGCTTCGAGTAATACATCAATCCCAAATAACAATATTACATCTTAAAGTACTTCAACTACATCATTCTTCAAGACAATAATCATATAAGAAAATAATATCCAATACATTAAGATCAAAGGTGACAACTACAGACATCTCCATCTTGTCTCTAAACATAATTCCCTATAAAACACGAATTAAAAGGTGTAAGATATAATCACAGTAAGTTTCATGTGCGCTTCGTGAGAATTCCTCTGAGAAAAATATTTTCATGATGCATAAGTTGTTGTTCGAAAAATATTTACAATATATTATATTCTCAACACACCGTATAAGAATATGGGAGAATGATATCATTTACAATATTTTCAGAAAAAGAAGATATTTCACATCAACATCATTTGTTGATATCAAACATAGCATCCGTATTGAGCTTCCCAATCCAATCATCCCTTATAGTCTCACAATGCAATTCACATTTTGAAAATCATGTTTCAAATATCAAATTACAAATTACAAATACTAAAAAATTCTCGTCCTATCAAACCTGAAGGATGTCCCTCTAATCGCATCAACAAAATTGGCTACAAGAGTTCGGATAGGATTTACAATCCCTTTTCCATAAAAAAATTGATATCCAGCTTGAAATGGATATATAATCCATTCGTCATTGGCCATCCAGCCTGAATAGGATGATCAGTCCTACCATCATAGTGCTATCCAGCTCAGATGTCCCACATCCGGCCTCCATATTTTCACAAAAAATCTGTTACTAGTTTAAGATGACAAAATTACAAGTACTACCACCCCTGCTCAGAAAAGTCGACTATCCGAAGCTAGCCACCTACCGTATAGCATCCTCAACTTCACAAAAGTTAGTATAAGAATAAAGTCTCTTTGAGTACTCAATAATAACTGCACAAGACCACACGGTTGATAGCAGACGCAGTACAATGCCGACAAGAATAGAACAACTCAATATTTTTTCAAAAGATTTTACAAATATTTCTGAAAATATTTATTTCACAAATAATTACTCCCAAGTTTGATTTCAAAGCTCAACTAAAAAATCTTTATCGATCCATCCCATAATTTCTAAATCACTTCAAATGAGTTTATCCAACACAACATTTCATAAACATCCCCGAAAATTCATAATTATTCTGAAATTCCATAAATAAATAGTTCCCAAATACCTTAGGTATAGTTCATATAATATGAAACTAATTGTGCTAAAACATGCTATGTATTTCGCAATTCTTTTATGCATGATCATTCGCAATTCTATATGCTCAATAACTTTTAATGCAAGTTTTCATATCCAACATATCATGAATAGGCAATTTTCCCCCAAAATAAGGCATAATTAAATATTGCATAAACCATAATTCACATTTTCTTCATAAAAGAGCAACTTGCTCACAATATATAATTTTCCAAACAAGACACAAATATATACACCTTTGATCAAATATCACTTGCATAAATAACTCATTTCATGAAATAATATTCCTTGAATAACTAAACATTTATTTCACAAATAATAAATTTGAAGATAAATATTTATGCAATTAAAGCATTTATCAAAAATAAAATATTTCATATACATTACTATATTTAGGAAATCATGAAATGTGGGGACTTACAAAAATACCTAGATTTTATGGAAACATGGAATATGAGGACTTACAAGTTTATAAATTTTGAAATGCGATGACTTACCTTGAGTCCTAACAAAAACAAATTCAAGAACTTGGAAGGTTCTCCTTCTCTAATTTCCTCAAAATCTAAATATAAATAAAGTAAAGAAATTAATTTCCTATCATAAATTAAATCACAATATATATTCCTCCATATCGATCTTAGTCTTCCTAATCAAAGTCCTTAATCATCCTAAAATCATAATCCTATCTCACATCAAACCCAACAACAAGTTCTTAAGGCATACATCAAATTTCAATCACAATATATATAAATTTAGCATGTAATTAGACTCGGCACTTTAAGAAATTAAATAATTAAGTAAGGTGTCAAGTTGATTTTCATACTACTTAGTCACTTATATAACTAGTATGTATATAGCAACTAGTAGTTAAGGTTCATTAAGAACACAACTACAACATCACACCAATTAGCACTAGGCCTTCTTACATCAATATAATGTCATTTCATATTAATTTGACGTAGCAAATATTGCCAAATAAAAAGGTTTTGCAAATAGTATATGTGATTATCGTAATAGTCTACATCAAGTAATATTTCAAGCATTCAATGGTTTTATACTTTTAGCAAACCTAAATGAACATCAAAGTGTGTCATCAAGCATTTTATATCACCCCTATATCAATATAAAATCATGTTCTATTGATACATTTAAGAATTCAAAGTAAAATCATAGCTTCCCTAAAACATGTTCAAATCATTAAATTCGGCTAAACATGACAAAATATTGCATGATTTGAGTTAATTATATCACCAATCAAATTTACTCTGAAATCAATGAAACTTTGAATAATATCAATTTCATATGTAAGGAATAAACAGTTAAAATTTCATCCAAAAAGAACATTCTATGTTGTTCAAAAAATTACACAAAATAACTCTACCGTTACAGTAACTCTGAAAACCTGATTGAGTAGTTTTTTTTTTTTTTTTTTGTGGAAATCATTAAAACTAAAATATAGGTCCAAATGCCATGATTCTATGTTCTAATGACTTCTTTAATATAGCGGTATCTTTTGTTAAAAATTCAGGTTCAAATTCGAAGGAGAATGCCTTCGTCTAAATCCTCAAATTTAGAGAGAAATTAGGTTGTGGAAGTGTGAGAATAGGGTATATTCAAAAAATCATACAAAATCAACCACACGTCCAATTTGCTTGATTCCAATGGGTTTTACACAAAAGAATCGAATGGAATTAAGCTAATCAAAATCCCCTAAGTATGTTTCCAATACTGATCTCACAAATTTATGGGATTACTAAATTCTGTACATAAATCAACTTCCAAACACAATTTTCACCATCAAATCTTCTTCCAAACACATCAAACCACCCAAATTCAATCACGTAACACAATTACTACATTTAAATGTCAATATTTCAGCAATCCTTCATCACTACAATCATCAAAATCAAGTTCTACACAAAACCCCCAGATCTATCCAACATGGACTTTACCACTAAATCAAGAAATAGATAGAAAATAAGATGAGACATGTTACCTTCTTGCAAAATTAGCTTCAATACTTGAAATTACTAAGTTGAATGGCCTTTAAATGAGTGTTCTATGGCTAGGGTTCTAAGTGTTCTTGAGAGAAAATAAGGAGATGAAGAGAGAGGAGAGAAATGGCTAGAAAACCTTGTAGTGTGTGTGTGTGTGTGTGTGTGTGTGTGTGTGTCGTGTGGTGTGTGTGAAATGAGGGAGAGAGATCTGATATTTGGTGTTTTATTTGTTGAATAAGTGTTTTGTTTAATAAAAGAAAGAGTTAGATTAATTAAATGGTATTTAGAAGTTGTTTTAATGCAAAAATTTTATTAAAATCAATGGCTAAGATTAAAATGCATCAATGGTCAAGATTGGGCTTCTATAAAGTGGAATATGATAGTCTTTTGGCATATTTAGGGCTTTAATGAGTTATTGGAATAAAATAAATCGAAAAGAAATTAATTTGGTGTAAAAAAATATAATATTAAAATTAGTCTTGCATCAATAAAAGAAATAATAAAATAAAATAAACTTGGTTAATTAATAAATAAGGTCAAAATGAATTGGCATAAAGGGTTAGACATCATTGTATTGAAAATTGACTTAAATGGATTTTATAAGATGCCTAGAATTATTAGAAACATATATTTGTTAGGGCCTTGATGATTTTAATAAACTATATAATTTTGGCTAATGAAACCCAAAACTTTTGCAAATAAAAATGTGGAAAGGAATTTTAATCTTGCAAGACTCTTTGATTCCATGATGTATTTGGCGAAATAAGTTGGTCTGTGAGTTTCTTGATTTAATTAAGGTTTGTATGACTGATTTGGTTTGTATGTAATTAGGGTTTGCATGATTAATTAGGTTTGTATGCTAATTAGAATTTGCTTGGTTGTTGAGGTTTAGATTGGTGATAAAAATTACTTAGGGCTTAAGTGACCTCATAAGCATTCTAAGGTTTTGATTGAAACCCTTTATGGGATGTGTAGATAAGGAATTAATTTTTACATAATATTTATAGTATATTTGGAGGAAGTTGAAAGAGGAGGAAGAACTTAAACTAATTTGAAGTCAAATTTGATAAGTTTGGACAAAGGTAAGTCTTTGCATCCCAAATATCTTTCGAAACACATAACACAAAATGCAATAATACCTTGTTTAAAATACGCAAAAATTTGCATTCAAATGCAGATATAATATTCGCATAATTTTATGAAATATTTTACAACTACAACATGTAATTTGTGACTTAATTAAAAGCATGCCATTTTCAGAAAATGCTTATGCTTGAAAATAATGCTTATTAGAAATATTGATTTTATTATGAATATGATTTATTCATGCATAAGTATTAAAGCAAAGGTTTTCAAATATATGGTGCACGTGAAAATACACTTGCGCATTTCATGCATGAAAAATATTGCAAAAATCATGGCATGAGTTTTATAAATAATGGCTCCAAATATTATTGTTTTGAATTATGATAAATAAATCAATACGTTAGGAATAAAATTTGGGATGGATAGAGAAATGTTTATTTTGGAAATTTTTGGGGATATGTAATTGTGGTTTCGATTTTGGTTGAATTGAGACTTGGCAATTTATTTCAAATGATTGGAACAATTTTTGGAAATAAATTGATTATTCTATATCAGAATATTGAACTCTTGAACCATTTAATTAATGACATTGTGATCTCAATCCGGTGGATTGGCTGTCTCTAGAAAGTTGTCTTTTTCCTAACGGGTGACAATTCTAGTAGTCGAGTATTGTCCTTAACTAGCAACAAGGACTCCAAGAGGAGCTAGAGGATAGAGTTGGGAAATTTGTCTGGTTTTATCTGAGGGAGATGATAGGGTATTCTCTCAGGACAGATGTACAACCTATCCAATTATTTGGCATTGTATTTGCCGCTACCATATATATAATGTAATGTGATCGTATTGACACAGTACGGCTATCTAAAGGACACAACGGATAAGCTACTGTGATGGGCTCATTACTTTTGAAAAGTGAATTTGATGTTCCAAAAATGTTATATAAATAATTTTACCCAAAAAAATATTTAATTGTACAAGATACTAGTTTTGTACATGCTAAAGCTCCCCAAAAATTGCAATGTATTTGGGATGCGAAAATTATTTAAATTATGAATATATCCATTCAAGTCTACTTCTCTCATGCATCGTGACATAGAATTTTGTAATTGCGACACAAATTTACACACCTTGGACTTAATGAGATTTCTATAATCTCGCATAACTTTCTATCCCTGTTTTTAGGATTAGGCGAGCTTATCAAGACTGAGGTGTAGAAGTCTCCTTTGCTTTAGTAACAGTCTTAATACAATATTTCTTGTCTTTTTATTTAGATGTTTAGAATTTTTATTTTGAAGACTTATTTATGTCGGTTTGTAATGGTTTAATTTGAAGTTTCAATTGATCTTTAAACATTTTAGTTTTATTCACCTACTCCTTTATTTATTATCGTGTTATAAAGACCCTTGATCTGAAAGATGGGATAGCATCCCTGCGCTGATTGGGCTACGTAGGTAGGGGGTGCTATAGATGAAGTTGTCAAATCACTTGTACCACTATTTGGAGATTGTTTCAAGACATAGAAAGACCTTTTTTAGTAAACAAGCACGATCTTCCTTTCTATGAGTTGTAATACCTTTTGGCTGTCTCATGCAAATGGTCTCTTCTAGTTCTCCACAAAAAATAAATAAATATTGTCTTGACATCAAGTTTTTCAAGTCCAAATCAAAGTTAGCATCTAAAGCCAAGAGGTAATACCCCAAATTTTCACCTAAAGAAAAAAAAATTAAGATAATTAATTTTAACTTGCGAATTTTTTGGAAATTTTTTATGTGATTAATTTCATATAAGTCTTATATAAGCTTTGAGAGTGCGTATTGCAGTATTATGAGGAAAATGCGATTATTTATGTGGCTATTTGCTTTTTGTGTGGTAATAAATTTATTATCATTTAATTGATATAATGTGTCTAAATAAATATTACTATAATGATTTTGGAAAGAGAAAATGATTCCTTAAACATAACAATTTTATTTCAAGGATATTTTGATTTTTATCCAATTAAAAATCTTGGTCAAATTCAACAATAAAACTATTTTGACCACTTGGTGACAAATTATTTAGACCAAAAAAAAAAAAAAAAACAAGACTTAATAATCAATTTTGACCAATTGAAACCCCTTAAATCACAACATCTGAATTTTAGTGGAATTCAAACATACTTGCCGCAGCCATGGGATTAAATATACCCTAGTGTAAAAGCCTAACTTCCTGCCATTTTCTCACTTCAATTCGGCAGCCTCACCCCGTTATATTTCCCATTTTCTTTCTTCATTTCCAAGAGGAAAACACTCCACTCACCCTGCTAGGCTGGCCAACCAGCGTGCTTCCATGAGGGAATTACTTCCTCTTGTGTTCTCTTCTTGACCAAATGCAACAGACCATTTTCTGTTAATCTTTTCCTCTTTCTTTCACAAGAAAACAGCCACCTTGTCCCAGTTGTTCAAGGCTGTTGGTAGCATGCCAAGAGGATATCAAGTTCCTCTTGACTTCTTCTTGTAAGCAAGCAAACCATCTCCATTTCACTTGCCTTTTTTTTTTTTTCTTTTGGGTCCTTCAAAGTCACTAGAAAAACCAGCATTTTCAGTGTGTCAAAGAGGCTTTCATCACTGTTTTCAAGTGGTTTGACAAAAATCTTGAAGAGATAATGCAAACAAACTTCATTCTCCTCCCTTTCCCTTGCAACCGAAATATTATGTATGCAACCGAAATATTATGGAATTTTTTATTGTAATGTCATTTTTATGTGTTGTGACGATGAAGGAATTGTATTTTTATGTTAAGGACTTGTAATACTCTGCGATGGTGAGTTCTTATGTGGAATGGAATCATTTTTCCTTCTTATATATGTGCAAAACCAAAACTATCCCTATTCTGTCCAGAGAATGTATTTAATGAATAGTGCTATTTTTTCCTTGTGATTTTGTGTGGACAATGATGTGAAACCTATGGTAATTTGTAATGTTATGTGCGTGTGAATTTATGTGAGAAAAATAGAAAGTTGTGACGTGGTAACAGAGGGTATGCTAGAAGTGTTATGAGTTGAAATATGTGTTGATTTTGAGCATGAAAATTGTAAATACTTCACCAGTGTTATATTTCCCGAGCGATCTATGATATGTTAGGGATTTTATGATGTTGTTTTTGCTTAAGAAAAATGGAAGAAACTAACCCTTATGACTTTTGCCACAAAACTCTGCAAACTGTAAAAAACCCCATGTTCACAGCGTCGCTTTGAATCCCCAGAAAATACTCTTCCCATCTGAATTTAGCAATAAAATTTATATTGTATAAACTTTAGGATGTTAAGAAAATTTTAGAATAACAATAATGGAAAAATAATATATAGATTGGGAGATATGAATTTTTTAAAATGATCGTGCAGGACTGCCAGGGTAGGTTACTGTTCTACAGAGATTCTTGTTTAAAAAAAAAAAAAATCATTGGCCCACTTTTAAGTGGAAACTTGGGAAGAAAATTATATGGTAATTCATCTCACATGATAATGTATCAAACAGGAAAATTTAATGGGAAAATAAATTGTTTTACTTAGGTAATTAATGAGATCTTTTAGCCCCTAGTTTACCCCTTTGAATAGAGTTTTGATTATGAAGTGAAAAGTATCTTTGCATGAGAATTTGACTACAAATGTGATGGGATTTGACTTAATTAGATTTTATGATATGCCTAGGATGTCTATGAATATTTTATGCGAGTATTGATGTTTGAAAATGAATTATGCGATTTTGAGTAACGAAACTTTAAAATAGCCACTTTTTGGAAATAAAACAGCAAGGGAGATTTTTAAATCAAGTAAATATATTTGATTACATTATTTTCTTGGTGTACTAAATGTTGATCATGTGACTTCTTGAAACTTATATATATTGAATTATAACCTGAATTGTGATTATTGTTTCAGTGTGATAATTAGGGTTTGCTTGGTGATTCAGATTGTATTTGACCATTTGTGTAAATTTAGGAGTTCTATACTTAGTGAAATTGTTGGTTGTCTTAGAAGGCTATTAAATGCTCTGATTGAATATTTTTACCTCTAATGTTAAGGGTGTTAGAATTATTTAAGGCCTAAGTAACACCTTAATTGCCTAGGGTCTTGGTTAGAATTTTATTTGGGGCATACAAATAGGAAATTAATCCCTATTTGTTACCTATGCTAGACATGGTGGACTTAGGCGAATGAGGAGCAGCAACGGCTTAAATTATGTCAAAAGAAATTTGTTAGCTTGGACCAACATAAGTCTTTACATCCTAAGCATCTTTTTGAAACACATATTATGAAATGCAAAACTCACACAAAAATACCTTGTTTGGAATATGCAGAACATGCATTGAAATGCATATATATTGTATGCATAATACTATGAACTGTTTTATGATTCCGACATATAAATTGTGATTTAAACTATGAGTATGCCATTTTGAGAAAACACTTATGCATGAAAAATAATGTCCATTGAAATTATTGTTTCGATTATGATATCACGATTTGTTCATGCATAAATAATCTGGCAAAATATCTCACAAGCTTTGTGATTATGGAATGGATCTATGCATCAACCATGTTAATCAAATGTATGCACTACATGCATGTAAAATCTTGTGAAAACCATGGCATAGGATTTATTCACAATGCCTCCAAGTATTAGTATGGCAAATTTTGGTTGATTACTTGTTATGCATTGAATAAATTTTAGAATGGATATAGGGATATTTGTTTTGGAAATTTTGGGGAAAATTAATTACGGTTTTTATTTTGGTTGGGTTTAGACTTAGGAAAAATATTCTTCAAAAGACTAGAAAAATTTTAGGAAACAAATTTGATTATTCCATATCAAAAATAATGAAATCCGGACCATTAAATTAATGATATTGATATCTCAATGGGTGAGGCTATAGGACAAACTTTAGTTACATCGTGAGAGAATTCCAATATATTAGCCATCTCTAGAATGTTGTTGTTTTTTTTTTTTTCCCAAATGGGGTGCTAGTTCTGGTACCTAAGCGCAGTCATTAACCAAGCTAAAATTTGTTATACAAAATTGAGCTACGAGATTGCGATTAAAGTGTTTGACATGTTTCATCAAGGACTTGTAATTACTCATACATGACTCTCAAAAGCTTCCATTCATGAATTACATTGTCTGCTAGCATAGTTGGTTATTCTCAGTGAGGTAAACCTTCCAGTAGCCGCTAGAGCAATTTGTTCCTCTTTGAATTTATTTTAAGCTTGGAAAGCATTTGTGCATTAAAATCCCCACTATTAGTTTCTTGAATTTTCTATCCTTGAGAAATCATTTCCTTTAATGAATTGATTATTGTCAAAATTTAATCTCTTAAGATTGTGGTTGCATCATCTTGTTTAGAACTCCTTGATTTCAATTGATGCCTACCAAGTGCTTCACAAATTGCTTCAAAGAATCCTTCTTTGTTATTTCTTAGAGTTTAGTTCACTTTATCAAGAAAAGCTAAATCCTATGAATTGGGAAGACCTTGAGCGAGCAAATTTGAGAGTTTTAAAAATACGCAAGAAAGTGAGCTCATTGTTAGTAAAATCCAAAGATTTTGCCTAATCACCCTTTGTTCAGTGAACCTATAGTTGTACAGCTTTCCGTTTTCCTTCTTCATGATGTCTGGAAGTTAGAGGAGGGAATCAAGGAAGGAAAATTGCTTTATGTTAGTAAGCAATTAATCTATCTTCCTTTTTACTAATAAAACCTACCTTATGCACTTTCTCCTCCAGAAATCCCAGCAATCACCTTATTTTTCCTTCCTCTCTTGCACGAATCGCATCTTCAATCTAGCCAAAAGATTTTGGCTACCTTTCCATTCAGCATACACAAACCAACTGCCTAGGCACACACATCAATAGTAGGCTTCGGCCATATCTTTCAAGCCAATGCAACCGAAGGAATAGAAGAGAAACCCTCACATCGCACTTGACCATCTTCTGGTCGTAAACTTACAGCGGAGAAAAAAAATAATCAGCATGATCCTCTCACCCTTTGGCTGCTAAAACCAAGGATTTTGCTACTCTTAATTCCAGCAACACCAAGAACAAATCCTTATTCTCTTTTTGCTTTTCCAATGAGCTGAAAACCTACCATTTTCTTGCACTAAAGTTGAAATCATTCAGCACTTATCCCTCTATCTTTTGTCGTCCATAGCCGAAACATATCACCCACTTTTGAATTTCAAATGACTCATCAATCATCTCATCAAAATCAAACATTTTCTTTTGCTAACCCATCAAGCACCGATGATCTCCTCATCCTTTTCCTTCGAACAATCGAAGCACCATAGGGATATTAGATCTTCCTCTCATTGCACTCTCGTTTTCAGAAAGGAGTTTATTACATCACCACCACTATCCTCTCGGCTTGAAGGCTGGTTTTGCAGCACCGACTTCCCTCAGAGTAACAAAGTTGGATCTCCCTAGAGTTGGCCAAGACCACCCTTATTCATCGAAGAACCCGCTGCCATATTTTGTTTGTAAGCCTTCACTACTAGGAAAACAGGTTGTTGTGACACATTTATTATGACATTTTGTTTAACATGTCATTAAAAATTAAGTTTTGTGACTTTTTTTTATTGCAATATCACAATAGACATAATCAAAGCCATACTTGATTATCAATATAAAATTTAGTATATTTTTAGAATTATATTGTGACACTTTGAAAATTGTCAAGACATATATTTTTTTTTTTTATACTTAATAATCTTTAGTGACATGATCAAAATGTTATAATATACTACTAGAAAAATAGGCTGTTGTGACAGGTGAAAATGTTATTACAAGTATCTATTGTGACATTTTTTACTTTGTGACGTTTTCGCAAAATGTTCTCTAAAACGCCGTTGCTATAGTCACTGAGGACATTACCAAATGTCATAATAGATGTACCTATCATAATATGTATAATTGTTATATCAGAGGCCTTATTACAACATTTTGTCATGCTATTAAAGGGTCTAACAACTGCCAAAAATTCAAATATATATTAACAATTTAAAATGTCATAATAACCGACATCTATAATGACATTTACAACGATCAGTAAAAGATCTTCATATAACATTTAGTTGTGTTATGCAAATGCTTACCAACGGTTGCCAACGGTCAAATTCAAATCTACAAAAATATTTATAAATGTCATAATAGCATTGGGCAACTTTCAATTATATGACACTTCGTTAGCATTCGTGACATTGTATATTGTCATTATTATTATTTGTTATGATATTTATACATATTGCTTAAACTTAATATAACAACATTTTTTAAATTTTCATAATGTGTTGGCTATGTGTCACTATATTTTTTTATGACATTTCAGTTCTTATATATATATATATATATATATATATATATATTAATTACTTGATATAAAAAAATTTAAAACTTTAACCATAATACAAAATCACATTAAAGTTAAAATAAAATGTTTGCTTACAATAAGAAGTATAGTACTATGTATATATACATCAAGGAAGTCATCAAAACTATATAATCCAAAATAAAATCTCAATGTGTCCATAAAGACATAATTCCATTAATGTCCAAATGCTTCCATTTAGCCAAATGATCCATATTATGCAGAATCAAAATAGCTTGTAGCCAAGCTGTCTCCTTAGTCCAATTCGTCTCGAGCCCTACGAACCTGCCATTGTAAATTGGACATATTCAAGTTAGACAAATGATGAAAAACCAGTAGCTTCTTGATACCAAAATTGCAGCATTCACAAAGGATGAGAGAGAGAGAGAGAGAGAGAGAGAGAGAGAGAGAGAGAGAATTAAACTTTTCAATTATGGAAGGGATTCTCCTGAGTGAATCAAACTGTAGCATTTTAATTTTTTGCTGAGGCTAAAACAAACAATTATTGCACCAAAATGGCTATACTGTAGCATTTCAGTTTTCAAAAGGCTATGCTTCAGTAAGAAGTGAATTAAACTATAGCATTTCAGTTTTCAAAAGGATATACTCCAGCAAGAAGTGAATTAAACCACAACATTTCAGTTTTCTCCCGAGGCTAGAACAAACAATTATTGCACCAAACTAGCTAAACTGCAGCATTTCAGCATTTCTGTTTTCAAAAGGCTATACTTCAGCAATAAGTGAATAAAACTACAGCATTTCAGTTTTCTCTCGAGGCTATAACAGACAATTATTGCAGCAAAATGGCTAAACTGCAGCATTTCCATTTCAGCATTTTAGTTTTCAAAAGGCTATACTTCATTTTCAACAATAATATCATTCAACTTTCTTACAATACCATTGTACATATTCAGCAATCTCAACAAATTTTCCAAACAATTAACAACAAATTCTATGTATATTACAAAGCTAAACTCCTCTTTTTGTTTTGGACAACACAAACCACTTCTAAAGCCCAAATCTCCTCAATCAGTAACAACTCACAAAAACACTTCATTCCCATAAAAATCAACAATACCGATCAAACACCACAACAAGATTAATGCCAAGGCCAGCACTCTTCACAATTTACAACTTCAAACACCACAACAATAACATATATAAAAAGCCCACAGTTCTCAACCTCTGAATGCTCAAAATCCCAAACCAAATCAATGAAAACAACAGGAGAACTAGCAAAATATCAGGCTATAAACAAATGCAAAATATAATGCTATAGACTACAGTGCCATGTTAGAAAGGTAACCCATATTTTTGTTGAAGAAAATTTTATCCAAAAAGAAACCTAAAAGAAAAAAAAAATGAACTGATCTCTCCATTCAATAGAATATCAATTACACAATGCAAGAGAGCTTCACTGACCTTTTATCTCCTCGCTATCGACTTTCCTTCATTCTCCTACTACAAGGTTAGATTTTCGCAAACTATAAACTAGAGTAGGTGTTTTACAGATGGTAAAATATCTCTGCTGGTCATGTCTGTGAAATATTTAGGACAGCTACATTCTTCCTGAAATATCAATACACACAAATAGAAATTCTCCAAATTCATAGATTTCCAACCCAAAATCAATAAATACCCTTCTAAAATGTATTATCATCTTACCTGTAACCAAGTGCAAAATATAATGCTCATTGAAAGAACAAATCTATCACATTGTCTTCTTAAAAGGAGGGATCAAAGTCTATACTAAATTTTATAGAATTCGTTCACCATCTCATAAACAAAACCATAACCCACAAAAAAAATCAAGCCTCAACAAAACTGTAGCCCACAAAAAAATCAAAACACAACACTACATGACAAAGTATGACAAAACTCCATATTTGTCATAGGCTACCAAAAGAATAGACACACATATACATAAACAAAAGCATAGCCCATAACAAAGAAGTAGAAAACTGATCACAACTTTCTACCATCAAAAGAATCATACTAAGCTTGTTGGCCATGCAATAGGACCACTGTGAGCATCTCCTATTATTTTTAGAATGGAGTATGGACGAATCAATGGATCATCATGAGAATGTGGCTAAATGATGTCAATCTCACACTAATCTTGTCCCAAAGCATACGGGCCAACCATCTTTTCAGGGTCCAAACTCCTAATAAGTGCAATTGCAACTATCTTTGAAGGATCCCTTATGCTCAAGACTAAAACAGTAGCATGTACTTAACGAAGATAGACAAACAACAAAACATTATCAAAAGATATGATCAGTTCAGTTAGTGTAAAACAACCAAAATTCTGTGTAGCCATTTAGCTTGAAATATGAAAAAGAAAATCAAATATCTATTTCAAATAAGATGTGATTCTGCAAGTATAAGCTAACAGTACCCTTAATGTACTGCTATTGTTGCTTGGGATAGTTTGTAGGTTTGACTCTAGAGAACCAACCCTTAACAGATTTGACATATTGTTGTTGTTCAGCACCATATTTGCACGAACTTCAGCTAGCAGTGTACCTTGTTCCCTAGTGAGTTCTTCTTGCTCTTTAGCATGTTCCTTTAGCCTCACTATCTTATCCCTTTGTTCAGCCATGATAATATGTTGAGCGCTACGACTTGGAATTTCGCCCCAAAGATCCGATGGTGCAACACCTCCCCCGCACATTAGAACCCAACCATTCCTGTCTGGTCCCATTACTTGTGAGAAAATGTCATCCGACCCAATTTCATCAGTGGAGTTAGGTGAAAGTTCACTTCTCTTCTCAGTCATTAAGTTCTGTAAACAAAGAAAAAAAATGCTTATTAATTATGCTGAAAGAAGGTAAAAAACTGAAGGTAAATCAAGGATTAACATGTACCAATTTAGTTGCAATCTCGCTATTTCCTGGTTTCCCACTAGAGTCCGTAAAGCACTCCTCAAATATTTTAGCTCGGGATGGCTGTTAATTTCTTGGTGTACACGCAAAACAATTGAATCAACTGATTAAATTCTTCATGGAAAAAAAATTGAAGGATGTAGTAAAATTTACCAAGTCTTCAGAAACTTGTGCAAATGGTTTTTGCCCCATTCTATAATGCAATTTGCTGCTTTTCCTACTATTAGCATTCCTTCGGCTAATTTGCTGAAAAAAAATAGCAGCAAATGGAAATTCAATTTTCTGCCATCAAAGTTACAATTTGGATAGTTTGAAATGAGCAATAAAAAATGCTCAACATTACATTACCAGCCTCTAAATTCCAAAAGGAAAACAACCATAACCATTGGTCTTCAAGCAACCGATCTTATCAACAAGAAGGCAGCACATTTCCAATTTGATTAGCATTGAACCATTCCTTTTTCAAAGCATTTTTTCCAAACTTTCCATAATTTCCCTATTGATGAAGTAATTTTTTGTTCAATGCCAAGTGGCAAATAAAACCTTTCCTGTTATGGAGTAAATTTGTCAAGAATCATTATGTATAGTAAATTTACAATAAAAAAGATTCTAAAATAATTAAAACTGAAGGATGTAGAGATCATAGTATTATTACCTTTACAATGTCGATCATGTCTTTCTTATAGCTTTTTGGCATCTTTGTCCATGATACATAATCCAGTGGGGCATGCTTGCCATTTCTAGCTATAGTGACCAAGAAACTAGATAGCTTTTTTTGCTTCTTTCCAATGGGTTGTCCCTTATGGTTAAATTCAACCTTAATTAGACCATTGTTCTTAGGATGCCCCCATGTATCAGTACAATAAGTTGGTCTTCTAGATCGACTACTTCTAGCTAAATTGTCAGCATCAAGCATTAAAATTAGAATGACGAAAAATATAATTTAGCATAATAGAGCAGACAACATTGTATTTGTAATCATGATATGGTCATACCAATTCCGCTAAAAGTTTGTGTGGTGGGCTAGGACGATATTTGCTGGTCACTATATACCATTTGGGGTTCATCTAAAAGATTTTCAGGCCAGCCATTCAATTGCACAATGACTAAAAATTACATAACCAAAGCAACTTTGATTAGTATTGGATTTTGTTAGAGGAAAATTTTGAATAGTATATACTTATGAGTGGGAAGAATTGGTTATGTGTTAGAAGAAGGCATTTCAGCTTGTTTAGCAACATGCGTGGTTTAGTTGGCAGCCAAAGAATTTTGTCCAACTTACACATTTTCTGGATCATCTAAAGGATTTTCAGATTGGCCATTCAACTGCCCACCTAAAAATAAAATAACCAGAGCATGTTTGGTTAGTAATTAATTCAGTAAAGTAGTCATAAGAAAATGGTTTTCATATACTTACAATTTAGACCACTCGGTTGTGTGTTAGACGGAGGCATGCCATTTCGTTCAGCTAGCATATTCAATTGATCATCTAGAGAATTATCTATGCCTTTCTACACACTTCTTTTCTTCATCAACCCGCGTGTCCTAGCCATCTGATCAGAACCAACAAAAAAAATTGAATCAATAAAGAATAAAAAAACTAAGGTTTTAATTTCACCTAAAACCAAGGCAATTCTTTGAAAAGAGGTTGAACATAACTTATTCTTAAATTCACCTGAAATAGAATGAGACAACGGAAATTATATTGGCAAAATGTAGTTACTAACGGAGTCATAGAGTAACATTTAATATTCCACTACATGTTGACCAATGTTCAGTCCAACACTTAAGTCAAAAAATAGTATTCTATATAATAAATATTGCATTAAACAGTAGATTAAAAAGTAGTACAGTCTTCATATAGTCATAAAACTAAACTCAAGCCTTATCATCCCCTTCACGAACCCAACAAACATTCTCGTCCCCTTCTTCTACTACGGGGTTGCATATTTCAGCTTGCAACTATGTATCAACATCCACGATGTCTCCTATTTTATAAACTGATCTTGCATTTCTAGCAACAACATCATGCCAATCACATTCCTTTGATTCCTCTACATAGAATACTTGTGCTGCTTGAAGTAATTGCATTCACACAAACTCCACTATTTTGGATTTTTCTCTTACGCTCAACTTCTTTTGTGTGAAATCGAAAACCATTTACGATGAATCCCTGATACTGTAATCCAACTTGTTTAGGTCCCTTCGAAAGATAAACCAAATGTTGTGTAATATGGCTATCTTCAGATATTTGCAAAGAAGTAACCTAGGTCACAAAAAAAAAAAAAAACAAAAAACAAAATCAATAAATGATAAAATAGAATTTAATGTGACACATAAGAGAAAGGTTAAACAAAATTTTGGATTACGTGATGGGCAAACCATTGGGCGAGCATCTCACTATGAATACGCTCAATTTCATGTCTTCCAGCACGTGGATGATTTTGAGCTACCATCGTAAGGTGTTCACTATACAATGGAGAAGTCGGTTTAATCTGTAATGGTCATGAAATCTACAATATTCCAATCCCTCTTTGAAAATTTTAAGGAGACTTACTCAATATTTGGCTTGACAACATCCCAATTAAAGAGTACATATTGAGGTGCTTTATTCAAAGATATTTGATCAAACTTTGTTGGTGTGCCTTTGGCTAATGAGCAACCCGACATTGTAAACATATCAATACCTACTCGAGAGTCAGCCATATCTTCTTCATTTCTAGCTGTTCGATTGAACCTTGTTTGGACATAATCAACTAAATATAATCAACAAAAGGTTAGGCATTCTTCAGCCAAATAACCTTCTGCAATAGAACCCTATGGGCGACTCCGATTTCGTACATAGGATTTTAAAGTGCCCAAATACTTGAAGTAATATGGTTATGAAATTACCATAACTATAATTGCAACATTTAAAAATAAAAGAAAAACTAATAAAAATAAAAATAGATAATGCACACCTCTCAATTGGTTACATCCATCGAAATTGCATCGAACCAGTAATTCTTGCTTCGTAGGCTAAGTGAACACATAGATGCGTCATGATATTGAAAGTTGATGGTGGAAAGACCTATTCTAGCTCACAAAGAATGAAAAAAATGTCCATCTCTAGTTGTATCAGATCATGAGGCAACAATTCCTTGGAGCAGAGTAGTCTGAAATACTTACTTAGCCTAAGCAAGGGATATCGAACAGATTTTGACAATGGTTTTCTTAGGGCTATAGGTAGTAATTGTTGCATTAAAACATGATGGTCATGGCTATTAAGCCCTAAAAGGTTTGGTGGCTTCAATTGTACACGCCTAGATAAGTTAGCAGAATATCCATTAGGAACCTTTACCCTTTTCAACACCTTACAAAAAATCAAATTTTCACTCTTACTCAAAGTGAATGCAGCCCGAGGCAAAGAAGACGCACCACTCTCCTTCTCAAGAGGATGTAGTTTTGCTCTAATTCCCATTTCTTTCAAGTCAAGTCAAGACTTATGATCCCTTTTCTTATCCACCTCAAGTAATATGGCACAAATCATTTCACTAACATTTTTTCTCAATGTGCATTACATCAAGATTATGCGTCCAATAAGGCAATTTTAAAAAAAAACACTTTTTTCTTCCAATTAAATGGCAATTTTTGGTTATCTTTCACCAGCTTCCCAAAATTAAAATTGATGCCATCTAATTCATTTAAAATCACATCTCCAGATAAAAATACAGGTCTCCCTTGATGCTTCTCTTTACTATTAAAAGATCGAGCATCAATTCTAAAAGAGTGGTCAGGTTCTAAGAACCTACGATGTCCCATATAACAATGCTTGCAACTATTTTTCAGCCATTGTGAATTCGTCTCCTTATGACAAATGGGACAAGCAAACTCCCCTTTAGTACTCCACCCCGACACATTAGCATATCTAGGAAAATCACTAATAGTCCAGAATAAAGTAGCCCGAATTTAAAAATTTTGCTTGGAATATGCATCATATGTAGATACACACACATCCCACAATTCCTTTAATTCTGCAATGAGAGGTTCCAAATAGACGTCAAGATTATTCCCCGGAGCAGTCGGACCAGGTATTAGCAAAAACAAGATGAAGTATGGTTGCTTCATACACATCCAGGGGGGTAAATTGTAAGGCATCAAGATGACAGGCCACGTACTGTGAGCAACATTCATATTTTTGAATGGATTAAACCCATTAGAAGCTAAGCCTATTCTCACATTACGTACATCTTTGGAAAAATCAGGATGAAGATAACTAAAATTTTTCCAAGTAGGTGTGTCAGTAGGATGTCTCATAGAACCATCATCTATTCTATCTTCCCCATGCCATCTCATTGATTTAGCAGTCTTTGAGGAGATGAACAAACATTGTAATCGAGGCTTCAGTGGAAAATGCCAAATAACTTTTTTTGCAATCTTTCTCTTCTCCCCTGTAGGATCATTTTCTGAAGTTGCCCACCTAAACTCGTTGCGTGTAAAACAATATTTCTATCCCAATTTTTCCCCAAAGTACAATGTGCAATCATTAGGACATGCATATATCTTCTTATACCCCAAACCTAATTGTTTCATTATCTTTTCAGCTTCATAATAAGATTTTGGAATTTCAACACCCTCAAGAAATGATTCTCCCAACAAATAAAGAAGCATATCAAAATGTTTGTTAGACCACTTCCCCGCACACTTAAGATGTAGCAATCGAATAAGAAATAATAGCTAAGAGAAGTTTTTACACCCAGGATACAACCCTTGTTGAGAATCATTAATGAGTTTGTAAAAATTTTCAGTATCAAAGGAAATGTTTATTCTACCTACAAAAATATATTATTCCCAACATGCTTATGAAACATTATTCGATTGATTTGTAATGATCCCTTTGTGTCTGAATTGCCAAATAGTTGGCGAGGTGACATTGGCTTTCATAAGAAAATTCTGATAGTGATTTGTTTTCATCGATTGGTTCATTTTGTAGTTTTGGTAGCATCTAGTTTCAACCAGGTTGAACTTTCACTATCATGCATGAAATTCTACATCATTTTGAGCTGTAATTAAGATATGCAGAGTAGATATGTAAGAAATTAACAAGTTTTTTAATGTACTTGCACTGATATTAATAACTTATAGGTACATTTTGCATTTCAGAAAAGAATTGTCTATAGATTAGTTTTAAAGTATTGATAGCTAATATGAACTTCTATAATACTTCCTGGCTTCCACGCATATTTATAATTCTGAAGAACCAATTTTTATAGTTTATCATTAAATCATTTTTACTTTAAATAAGTCAATGATATGACGTGTTTGGGGTTTGAATCCTGTTACAATACTAAGGAGAAGGACAAAGAGAAGATCAAAAACATCTTTAAACTAAAAATAGGATGCTACTCTTTAGTATCCTAAACATATCTATCCTGTTCAATCTGCTACTCCTTTTTTTGGGTTCTTAAGCCTAGATGGTATAGGCTCTTCTGTAATCCCATAGGCCATCTGTGAATTTGGATTTGCCATACAGGAAAAAATGTATTTTATAGAATTGCCTAAGAATATACTACTCCTTTTTTTTTTTTTTTTGTATGCATTGGATTTAAAAGCAAAAATTTGTCAAAAGAAGGTAGTTAATGGGCGGTTACTCAATTTTGTGAAAGAAAAACTGATACACAGAATCATTTTTTTGTTCTATCAGCACAATATGAGTTAGCATACGAAGTTGTCTGCTCTTTTTTTTTTTTTTTTTAATTTTGGAGCTATAATATCATTGTTTATCATGCTAAACATTTTTTTTTCCTTGTGCACTTTGTCTATCTCCTTCGATACACACACACACACACACACACACACACATATATATCTATGTAGCTGTTTGTACATGTTTGTTAGTATGGAACGTCTTATCCCTCTTTATTTCAACAGATGGATGAATACTGGTGTAGTTAAATTTCATCTTTTTTCCATAACTATATCTGAAAATCTGTGAAAATCCAAGGAAAGAAATAGCATTTTTGCCTAAATTTAATTGCATGAATCTCATATTATGTATTTCTTGTTGTTTAGGTTGTAACTTGCATGTCTATTGTTGCTTGTGACATCGCCAATATGGACAAATCTTAGATGAGTCTTCCTAGAAATTGCCATGCATATCAAAATGGTGTTGATTTTTTTCTAAGATTTGCAATGAACAACGCAAGTTTGAATGGGAAGATATTGTGTCCTTGTGTAAAATGTGTAAATGGGGTAATGAGGACTGAAATGGAGGTGCGAGAGCAGCTCATAGTATACGGGTTTATTAAGGGATATTCTCATTGGATAGTAGATGGAGAACTATTATTGTCTAGTTCATCTAAAACAAGTTTAGGTAATAATTTGCAAGATGTTACTAGTCAAGCTGATGACATGGATGGCTTGTTGCATGCTGCATTTGGCATTCCAGTAGATGATACTATTGAGAGGATTGAAACATCTCCCCGAGTTGAATGTTCAAACTTGGATGCTGAAAATTTTTACAAACTCATTAATGATTCTCAACAAGAGTTGTATCCTGGGTGTAAGAATTTCTCTAAGCTATCATTTCTTATTCGATTGCTACATCTTAAGTGTGCAGGGAAGTGGTCTAACAAACATTTTGATATGCTTGTTGATTTGTTGTGAGAATCATTTACTGAGGGTGTTGAAATTCCAAAATCTTATTATGAAGCTGAAAAGATAATGAAACAATTAGGTTTGGGGTATGAGAAGATAGATGCATGTCCTAATAATTGCACACTATACTGGGGGTTAAATTTGGATGGAAATATTGTTTTACATGCAAAGTGTCAAGGTGGGCAACTTCGGAAAATTATCCTACAGGGAAGAAGAGAAAGATTGCAAAAAAAGTTTTTTTAGCATTTTCCACTGAAGCCTCAATTACAACGTTTGTTCATGTCTTCAATTACTACTAAATCAATGAGATGGCATGGGGAAGATAGAATAGATGATGGTTCTATGAGACATCTTGCTGACACACCTGCTTGGAAAAAATTTAGTTATCTTTATCCTGATTTTTCCAAAGATGTACGTAATGTGAGATTGGGCTTGGCTTCTGACGGGTTTAATCCTTTCAAAAATAAGAATGTTGCTCACAGTACGTGGCCTGTCATCTTGATGCCTTACAATTTATCCCCTTGGTTATGTATGAAGCAACCATACTTCATCTTGTTTTTGCTAATACTTTGTCGACTGCTCCAGGGAATAATCTTGACATCTATTTAGAACCTCTCATTGTAGAATTAAAGGAATTGTGGGATGTGGGTGTATCTACATATGATACATATTCCAAGAAAAATTTTCGAATGCAAGTTGCTTTATTATGGACTGTTAGTGATTTTCTTGGATATGCTAATTTGTCAGGGTGGAGTACTAAAGAGGAGTTTGCTTGTCCCATTTGTCATAAGGAGACAGATTCACAATGGCTGAAATATAGTTTCAAGCATTGTTATATGGGACATCGTAGGTTCTTAGAACCCGACCACTCTTTTAGAATGGATGCTTGATCCTTTAATGGTAAAGAGGAGCATTGAGGGAGACCTGCATTTTTATTTGGAGATGTGATTAAAAATGAATTTGATGGTTTCAATTTGAAGTTTAGGAAGCTGGTGGAAGATAACCAAAAATTTCCATTTAATTGGAAGAAAAAAAAAAGTGTCTTTTTTAAATTGCCTTATTGGAAGGACAATTTGATGCGGCATAATCTTGATGTAATACACCTCGAGAAAAATGTTAGTGAAATGATTTGTTCCTTATTACTTGAGGTGGATAAGAAAAGGGATCATAAGTCACGACTTGACTTGAAAGAAATGGGAATTAGAGCAGAACTACATTCTCGTGAGAAGGAGAGTGGTGCATCTTCTTTACTTCGGGTTGCATTCACTTTGAGTAAGAGTGAAAAATTGAATTTTTGTAAGGTGTTGAAAAGGGTAAAGGTTCATGATGGATATTTTGCTAACTTATCTAGGTGCGTACAACTGAAGCCACCAAACCTTTTAGGGCTTAAAAGCCATGACCATCATGTTTTAATGCAACAATTACTACCTATAGCCCTATGAAAAATGTTGTCAAAATCTATTCAATATCCCTTGCATAGGCTAACTAGGTATTTCAAACAACTATGCTCTAAGGAATTGTTGCCTCCTGATCTGATACAACTAGAGATGGACATTGTTTTCATTCTTTGTGAGCTAGAATGGGTTGTTCCACCATCAGCTTTCAATATCATGATGCATCTATGTGTTCACTTTGCCTACGAAGCAAGAATTGCTGGTCTAGTGCAATTTCGATGGATGTATCCAATTGAGTGGTGTGCATTATCTATTTTTATTTTTATTAGTTTTTCTTTTATTTTTAAATGTTGCAATTATAGTTATGGTAATTTCATAACTATATTACTTCAGGTATTTGAGCACTTTGAAATCCTATGTACGAAACCGGAGTCGCCCAGAGGGTTCTATTGTAGAAGGTTATTTGGCTGAAGAATGCCTAACCTTTTGTTCATTATATTTAGCTGATTATGTCCAATGAAGGATCAATTGAACAGCTAGAAATGAAGAAGATATGGCTGACTCTCGAGTAGGTATTGATGTGTTTACAATGTCGGGGGGCTTATTGGGTAAAGGCACACCAACAAAGTTTGATCAAATATCATTGAATAAAGCACATCAATATGTACTGTTTAATTGTGATGTTGTCAAACCATATATTGAGTAAGTCTCCTTAAATTTTTCAAAGAGGAATTGGAATATTGTAGATTTCATGACAGTTATTGATTAAACCGACTTCTACTTTGTATAGTCAACATCTTACGATGGTAGCTCAAAATCATCCACGTGCTGGAAGACATGAAATTGAGCGTATTCATAGTGAGATGTTCGCCCAATGGTTTGCCCATCACGTAAGCTAAAATTCTGTTTAACCTTTCTCTTATATGTCAAATTAAATTCTATTTTATCGTTTATATTGATTTTCTTTTTTTTCTTTTTTTCTTTTTTGACCTAGGTTACTTCTTTGAAAATATCTAAAGATGGCCATATTACACAATATTTGGTTTATCTTTCTAAGGGACCTAAACAAGTTGGATTACAGTATCAGAGATTCATGGTAAATGGATTTAGGTTGCACACAAAAGAAGTTGAGGGTAAAAGAAAAAACCCAAAATAGTGGAGTTTTGTGAATGCAATTACTTCAAGTTTTTCAAGTATAAGGGATGAAAATCCTATTTTAAGTGATGTGGCTTATTTTGGAGCTTTGAAGAATGTAATTGAGTTGGACTACGGAGGTGATCGAAGAGTTGTATTGTTCGAATGTGTTTGGTTGTCAAATGGAAAGAGACTAAAATAAGATGGCAATGGATTCTTATTAGCAAATTTTAGCAATATGCCTCCCCACAAAGAACCATTAATTCTTACCTCTCAAGCAGCACAAGTATTCTATGTAGAGGAATCGAAGGAAAGTGATTGGCATGTTGTTGTTGTTGTTACAAATGCAAGATCAATATATACAGTGGGAGACATCGTGGATGTTGATATACATTTGCAAGCTGAAATCTGTAACCCCGTAGTAGAAAAAGAGGATGAGAATGTTTGCTGGATTCCTTAAGGGGATAATGAGGCTTGAGTTTAGTCTTATGACTATATGAAGACTGTACTACTTTTTAATCTACTGTTTAATGTAATATTTATTATATAGAATACTATTTTTTGACTTGAGTGTTGGACTGAACATTGGTCAACATGTAGTGCAATATTGAATGTTGCTCTATGCCTCCGTCAGTAACTGCATTTTGCCAATGTAATTTCTGTTGTCTCATTCTATTTTTGGTGAATTTAAAAATAAGTTCTATTTAACCTTTTTTTGAAGAATTGCCTTGATTTTAGGTGAAATTAAAATTTTAATTTATTGATGCTTTATTGATTCATTTTTATTTTTTATTTTTTGGTTGTTTTTGATTAGATGGCTAGGACACGAGGGTTGAAGAGGAAAAGAAGTGTGAAGAAACGCAGAGATAATTCTCTAGATGATCAATTGAATATGCTAGTTGAACGATATGGCATGCCTCCGTCTAACACACAACCGAGTGATCCAAATTGTAAGTGTATGAAAACAATTTTCTTATGACTACTTTGCTGAATCAATTACTAACCAAACATACCTTGGTTATTTTATTTTTAGGTGGGCAATTGAATGGCCAATTTGAAAATCCTTTAGATGAACCAGAAAACATGTAAGGTGGACAAAATTCTTTGGCTGCCAACCAAACATCTCTTAGTCTTCTAGGCTCAAAGAACTATTTAAAAAGTGTAAGTGTCCAGACAAAGCTTTCAGTATGCTGCCATACTCTTTGTGGTTATAGAATTTCCACAAATTGTCTAACAGGGTTTGTTGTTCAAGGGAAACAGGGAAATTTGATACAAACTTCTGAGGTAAGACCTTCTAAGAATAAGGCCGAAATTTAATTTCAGAAGTTTCTGGTTTTGGCAGCGATGATGATCCTACATCCATCTGCACAATTTGAACAACAGTTTAAATTATCTATTTAGATCTTTAAAGATCTACTACATTTTATGGTAGGCTAAGCCATAAACTATACTTGGGCTCTGATAACAGAATATGGTACCCAGAACAGTTATTAAATACTGTGCGATAGCCTTTTCAGAGTTAATCTCTAACTTAACATATTATTATTGGTGTAAATTACTGGATTGGTATGGATTGCTCCCCTATATCAGTAGTACCTGCATTTGAGTTTCTAAACATCCATATTGTAATTAGGTAATAATATATTATAGAGTAGTGAGATCCTTGATCTCTCAAGACTCTCCAATTTGATGTAATCAACTTCTTGTTTATCTGTGAATCTAGTATTTTAGTTTATACTTCTTTTCCATATAAGAGTAGGTTGGCTGAGAAATAATGCCAAGTGTATTGAGTGTCTTCGTTCACGAGGTGTGAAAACACTCTGTGTTCAAGACGATGGCTTGCCATCAGAAGCTCACGTATAAGGCATAATTACTTTTCTTGCCAAGTACTTATTATCTTTATTAGAATAACAAGCACGCTGATAAAGATTATGTTACATGAACTATTAACTTAATTCTGCGGTTATTACTTGTTCTTGTGGTGTAAAGTTGAAAGTATTGGTGGAAGGGCAAAAGAATCTAGAGGCTTCGCATAAGACCTGAGAGAGGCAGCATTTAGGTCCAATGGTGTGAGTCCTTATATACCAAGAAAACAAGACTAATAAGCCCAAGAAAAACTCAACTAGTAGTTTGCAGAAAAGGATAGATGATAGTCATCTAGGATAATTAATAGAGGAAGCATGTTTCTATTCTCTCAAGATAGGATAGATTGATAAAATGGAAAGGAAAAAGAAGTTAGAATACTTAGACCTTACAGAAAGGACTTTTGTCCAAAAGACAAGTTTAGATAAACATCAAATATGGTGTAGTTTTGAGCGACCAATTTGAAAATATAACTTTGAACATTTGAATCACGGATCAGACAGTCAACTCAACCTAATAGTTGATTTGATAACTATAGTCTTGAACAACCAGCTAAAACAAAACCAGGTTTTAAATGATTATTCAAGAAAGCATCTAGAATTTAGAGATAGAATTGTTTTAGAAATAGAACAATTAAGGTCTAATTTAGATTTTGTAAAGAATAGTTTACATATTAGGACGCTTAGAAATCTTCTAACTAAAGAGGATTTAAATCAACTAGTGGGAACCCTAAGACCCAAAGTAGAAAGTAGACAACTCTTAGAAGATACTAAGAAGGAAATCTTAGAAATAAGACAACTTTTAGAATATGGAAATGAGACACAATCTTCAATAGATAAGTATTGTAAAATGATTTTAGGAATCCATAATAAGTGACCTAATAAATAATCCAGGTTACCAGAATGCTTTGATAAAAAGCAGAAAGTATTTAGAAGGAGCTGTAGAAATCTTTGATAAAGATGATGATGTTAATAAAACTATCACAACTCCCGGTGATAAAGTAATTATCAGGCAGAATAATGTAATTATATTATTGTTGCTTGAAATAATTGAAAAAATAGAAGCCCCAACAAGAAATATAGAAATTTCTAACAAGTTAGCCTTCGTTAGTAAATCTTTAGAAATTTTATATTTAGAAACAGAAAGGAAGCCTGTAAGAAAGCATAAATCTCATATCTTTGCTACTTGGAAAACTTCAGTAGTAGTACTTGAAGAAAAGAAAATAAAAAATCATCATGAAGTATGATATTGAAATCGTAGATGTACCTAAAGAAAAACCTTTGATTTCAATAGTCCATGAAACTGTAGAATTAGGAGAAGTAGAGATTTTAGAATACTAGATTAAGCATACATTCAGTATCTATAATCTGATAGGTAACAAATTAGTTCATAAATGGGAATATATAGAAAGAATTTAGAATGGAGACTTCAAAAATAAAAGAAAAGGAGAAGTTGGATACAGTTAGTTATGGTAAGATAGAAAGGGTAATAAATAGAGCAAAAAAGATTAGACCCTTTAAAATAGTAGAGATAGTTGTTGATCCAGAACAACAATTAGCAAATTTTAGGGACAATAAAATTCAGCCAATTGTCCCAATATATCTGTATAATTATAGTCCCAGTAAGAATTATAAACTGGTAAATTTGTACAGAGAACATTTGATATCAAGTCCCAATGACAAATGTACAACAGTATTACCAGTAATAACTAGGGAAAGTAGGGATGCATTGTCAGGGGAGAACAATGAATTGTTTCATTTAGGCTACAATATGATCGGTATCAAAGGAATCCATAGGAAAGAGTTAGGAACAAAAGTTTTCATTGGACTACTAGATACATGACTTAACGACATAATTACAGCAATTATAGTAAATATGGAAGTTGACATGAGTCAAAATAGTCAGATAGTTTATATAATGCCAGGCTACATGTTTCCTATTGACCAAATGCATGAACATCTTAAAATAGTCGTCTAAAGTAAATGTTATAACATGGTAGAAATTGCTGAAAATCTGTTGATTTGTTAGAATATCATAGGAAAAGTAACCTCTGGAAGTAATGTAGGATACACTGTTAGGGAAATAAAAATAGTTAGATTCCTAGCAAGTAGAGGAATAAAAGTATTACCAGGAAATAAGATAGAGAACATGATCTTCTAGGAGATACCCAGAATATTAGCAGAATATTGGACAAGCCAATAATAGTTCCAACTAGTGCCTAGTATTATACTGAAATCAAAGGTGATATCAGTTGTAGGTTTAATAATTATATAGGAACTGAACAAGAGGATGAAGAACAAGAATAGTAATAACATCCAACAAGCCTTGTTCCATCTTAGTCAAGTAGACAGAAATAACTTAGAATCTATTTCTAAATCTAGGGCAAAGATAATGTATTATGTAGAAACAAGTGATAATAAGGACCTATTTAAATTAATAGACAGCTGGTGTTCACAAAATGAACAAATAATATATAGAAAGGAGGATAGACAGTGGAAAAGAGACATAGTAGAAACAGGAGATCCACAATATGAATATGAGTAGAAAGAAGGATACACCTGAGTTAAAAACACTAGGCACTTCATCTTTAAATAATTTAGAATCTGATACATAGTTTAGTAGAGACCAAATAATTACACAGTGTACGGTTACACAAGCATTAATTAGCCTAGGACAATTATAATTGAGTTCTTTATATACCCTTAATAGGTTAAACAGAGAAATCAAACTTAGTTATAAAGATCACAAGAACAAAGAACTTTTTCTTCTTTTAAAATCCTGGATAAAGAAAAAGATTAGACAAAGAGAAGAAGAATAATTATATTTTTATTTAAGAAGTATCTATTCAGATGAGGAAGATCCCTCGGATGACTAGAAAGTTTAGTATCATTAATCCTAAAGCTAAACTTCCGAAAAGACAAACTATAGGAAGTGCAGGATATGATTTTAGCTTAGTTCAGTCAGTAGTCATAAATCCATTATCTGAGCTAGAAATAGATACTGGAATAACAGTAGATATGGAAGTAGATGAACATTTAATGAATATTTTTTATCCAGAGGTTACTTTTCCTATGATATTCTGACAAAACAATAGATTTTCAGCATTTTCTACCATGTTATAACCTTTTCTTTTGACCACTATTTTAAGATGTTCATGCATTTGGTCAATAGGAAACAGGTAGCCTGGCATTATATAAACTATCTGACTATTTTGACTCATGTCAACTTCCATATTTCCTATAATTGCTGAAATTATGTCATTAAGTCATGTATCTAGGAGTCCAATGAAAACTTTTGTTCCTAACTCTTTCCTATGGATTCCTTTGATACCGATCATATTGTAGCCTAAATGAAACAATTCATTGTTCTCCCCTAACAATACATCCCTACTTTCCCAAGTTATTACTGGTAATACTGTTGTACTTTTGTCATTGGGACTGGATATCAAATGTTCTCTGTACAAATTTACTAGTTTATAATTCTTACTGGGACTATAATTATACAGATATTTTGGGGCAATTGGTTAAATTTTATTGTCCCTAAAATTTGCTAATTGTTGTTCTGGATCAACAACTATCTCTACTATTTTAAAGGGTCTAATCTTTTTTGCTCTATTTATTACCCTTTCTATCTTACCAAAACTAACTGTATCCAACTTCTCTTTTTCTTTTATTTTTGAAGTTTCCATTCTAAATTCTTTCTATATATTCCAATTTATGAACTAATTTATTACCTATCAGATTATAGATACTGAATGTATGTTTAATCCAGTATTCTAAAATCTCTACTTCTCCTAATTCTACAGTTTCATGGACTATTGAAATCAAAGGTTTTTCTTTAGGTACATCTACAATTTCAATATCATACTTCATGATGATTTTTTATTTTCTTTTCTTCAAGTACTACTACTGAAGTTTTCCAAGTAGCAAAGATATGAGATTTAGGCTTTCTTACAGGCTTCCTTCCTGTTTCTAAATATAAAATTTCTAAAGATTTACTAACAAAGGTTAACTTGTTAGAAATTTCTATATTTCTTATTGGGGCTTCTATTTTTTCAATTATTTCAAGCAACAATAATATAATTACATTATTCTGCCTGATAATTACTTTATCACCCGGAGTTGTGATAGTTTTATTAACATCATCATCTTTATCAAGGATTCCTACAGCTCCTTCTAAATACTTTATGCTTTCTATCAAAGTAGTCTGGTAACCTGGATTATTTATTAGGTCACTTATTATGGATTCCTAAAATCATTTTGCAATGCTTATCTATTGAAGATTGTGTCTCATTTCCATATTCTAAAAGTTGTCTTATTTCTAAGATTTCCTTCTTAGTATCTTCTAACAGTTGTCTACTTTCTACTTTGGGTGTTAGGGTTCCAACTAGTTGATTTAAATCCTCTTTAGTTAGAAGATTTCTAAGCGTCCTAATTTGTAAACTATTCTTTACAAAATCTAAATTAGACCTTAGTTCTTCTATTTCTAAAACAATTCTATCTCTAAATTCTAGATGCTTTCTTCAATAATCATTTAAAACCTGGTTTTGTTTTAACTGGTTGTTGAAGACTATAGTTATCAAATCGACTATTAGGTTGAGTTGACTGTCTGATCCGTGATTCAAATGTTCAAAGTTATATTTTCAAATTGGTCCCTCAAAACTACACTATATTTGAGGTTTATCTAAACTTGTCTTTTGGACAAAAGTCCTTTCTGCAAGGTCTAAGTATTCTAACTTCTTTTTCCTTTCCATTTTATCAATCTATCCTATCTTGGGAGAATAGAAACATGTTTCCTCTATTAATTATCCTATATGAGTATAATCTATCCTTTTATGCAAACTACTAGTTGATTTTCTCTTGGGCTTAGCAGTCTTATTTTCTTGGTATATAAGGACTCACACCATTGGACCTGAATGCTGCCTCTCTCAGGTCTTATGCGAAGCCTCTAGATTATTTTGCCCTTCCGCCAATACTTTCAACTTTACACCACAAGCACAAGTAATAACCGCAGAATTAAGATAATAGTTCATGTAACATAATCTTTATCAGCATGCTTGTTATTCTAACAAAGAAAATAAGTACTTGGCAAGAAAAGTAATTATGCCTTATACGTGAGCTTCTGATGGCAAGCCATCGTCTTGAACACAGAGTGTTTTCACATCTCATGAACGAAGACACTCAATGTACTTGGCATTATTTCTCAGCCAACGTACTCTTATATGGAAAAGAAGTATAAGCTAAAATACTAGATTCACAGATAAACAAGAAGTTGATTACATCAAATTGGAGAGACTTGAGAGATCAAGGATCTCACTACTCCATAATATACTATTACCTAATTACAATATGGATGTTTACAAACTCAAATACAGGTACTACTGATACAGGGGAGCAATCTACACCAATCCAGTAATTTACACCAATAATAATATGATAAGTCAGAGCTTAACTCTGAAAAGGCCATCGTACAGTATTCAATAACTGTTCTGGGTACCATATTCAGTTATCAGAGCCCAAGTATAGTTTATGGCTTAGCCTACCATACAATGTAGTAGATCTTTAAAGATCTAAATAGATAATTTAAACTGTTGTTCAAATTGTGCAGATGGATGTAGGATCATCGTCGCTGCCAAAACCAGAAACTTCTGAAATTAAATTTAGGCCTTATTCTTAGAAGGTCTTACCTCAGAAGTTTGTATCAGATTTCCCTGTTTCCCTTGAACAACAAACCCTGTTAGACAATTTGTGGAAATTCTGTAACCACAAACAGTATGGCAGCATACTGAAAACTTTGTCTGGACACTTACACTTTTTAAATAGTTCTTTGAGCCTAGAAGACCAAGAGATGTTTGGTTGGCAGCCGAAGAATTTTGTCCAACTTATATGTTTTCTAGTTCATCTAAAGGATTTTCAAATTGGCCATTCAATTGCCCACCTAAAAATAAAATAACCAGGGTATGTTTGGTTAGTAATTGATTCAGCAAAGTAGTCATAAGAAAATTGTTTTCATACACTTACAATTTGGATCACTCGGTTGTGTGTTAGACGGAGGCATGCCATATCGTTCAACTAGCATATTCAATTGATCATCTAGAGAATTATCTCTGCGTTTCTTCACACTTCTTTTCCTCTTCAACCCTCGTGTCCTAGCCATCTAATCAGAAACAAAAAAAAAAAAAATGAATCAATAAAGCATCAATAAATTAAAATTTTAATTTCACCTAAAATCAAGGCAATTCTTCAAAAAAAGGTTAAACATAACTTATTTTTAAATTCACCAAAAATAGAATGAGACAACAGAAATTACATTGGCAAAATGCAGTTACTGACGGAGGCATAGAGCAACATTCAATATTGCACTACATGTTGACCAATGTTCAGTCCAACACTTAAGTAAAAAAATAGTATTCTATATAATAAATATTACATTAAACAGTAGATTAAAAAGTAGTACAGTCTTCATATAGTCATAAGACTAAACTCAAGCCTCATTATCCCCTTAATGAATCCAGCAAACATTCTCGTCCCCTTTTTCTACTACGGGGTTACAGATTTCAACTTGCAAATGTATATCAACATCCACGATGTCTCCCATTGTATATATTGATCTTGCATTTGTAACAACAACAACAACATGCCAATCACTTTCCTTTGATTCCTCTACGTAGAATACTTGTGCTGCTTGAGAGGCAAGAATTAATGGTTCTTTGTGGGGAGGCATATTGCTAAAATTTACTAATAAGAATCCATCGCCATCTTGTTTTAGTCTCTTTCCATTTGACAACC
Organism: Voacanga thouarsii; assembly: GCA_026120185.1. NCBI lineage: Eukaryota > Viridiplantae > Streptophyta > Magnoliopsida > Gentianales > Apocynaceae > Voacanga > Voacanga thouarsii. The sequence continues at coordinate 90,554 of JANUWF010002197.1, forward strand.
AAACACATTCTAATAATACAACTCTTCGATCACCTCTGTAGTCCAACTTAATTACATTCTTCAAAGCTCCAAAATAAGCCACATCACTTAAAATAGGATTTTCATCCCTTATACTTGAAAAACTTGAAGTAATAGCATTCACAAAAACTCCACTATTTTGGGTTTTTTCTTTTACCCTCAACTTATTTTGTGTGCAACCTAAATCCATTTACCATGAATCCCTGATACTGTAATCCAACTTGTTTAGGTCCCTTAGAAAGATAAACCAAATCTTGTGTAATATGGCCATCTTTAGATATTTTCAAAGAAGTAACCTAGGTCACAAAAAAGAAAAAAAGAAAAAAAGAAAATCAATATAAATGATAAAATAGAATTTAATTTGACATATAAGAGAAAGGTTAAACAGAATTTTAGCTTACGTGATGGGCAAACCATTGGGCGAACATCTCACTATGAATACGATCAATTTCTTGTCTTCCAGCACGTGGATGGTTTTGAGCTACCATCGTAAGATGTTGACTATACAAAGTAGAGGTCGGTTTAATCAGTAATTGTCATGAAATCTACAATATTCCAATTCCTCTTTGAAAAATTTAAGGAGACTTACTCAATATATGGTTTGACAACATCACAATTAAACAGTACATATTGATGTGCTTTATTCAATGATATTTGATCAAACTTTGTTGGTGTGCCTTTACCCAATAAGCCCCCTGACATTGTAAACACATCATTACCTACTCGAGAGTCAGCCATATCTTCTTCATTTCTAGCTGTTCGATTGATCCTTCATTGGACATAATCAGCTAAATATAATGAAAAAAAGGTTAGGCATTCTTCAGCCAAATAACCTTCTGCAATAGAACCCTCTGGGCCACTCCGATTTCGTACATAGGATTTCAAAGTGCTCAAATACCTGAAGTAATATAGTTATGAAATTACCATAAATATAATTGCAACATTTAAAAATAAAAGAAAAACTAATAAAAATAAAAATAGATAATGCACACCTCTCAATTGGATACATCTATCGAAATTGCACTAGACCAGCAATTCTTGCTTCGTAGGCTAAGTGGACACATAGATGCATCATGATATTGAAAGCTAATGGTGGAACGACCCATTCTAGCTCACAAAGAATGAAAACAATGTCCATCTCTAGTTGTATCAAATCATGAGGCAGGAGGATTCAATTCCTTTTTAATTATTTGAAAGAACAATGTATGCAGCATCAATTACATAAACAAATAAAAAACTATAATTTCTGCAAAAGGGTAATAACTCCCATGTCTTTTGATTCAGGAAAACCAGAAAAGATAAGGAAGTTAAAGAGAAGTAGATATTATAGGAAAGGAAAACCCCCCAATGAAAAATCAACTTAGAAGGTTTAAAACCTATAAACCTCCTAAAAAATGTAAATGTTATATCTGCGGGGAAGTAGGACATTTTGCACATCAATGCAAAAAAAAAAAAAAAAAGAAAGCAAATAAGGAATGGTTAAACACCTACCAAACGTTAGACATAGAACCAGAATATGATATTATATCATTAGAAGGTGATGAAGCTGATAATGATAGTGATATCATGAGTTATTGTAGTATATCTGATATGTTAAATAAACTTAAGGACTTTAAAGACCTTAATTTATTAAACATGAATGAAGATTGGAACTTAGACAACAATCCTATCTTCTTGAAAAGTATATATAATTTTGAACTCAACAGGTATAAGCAATGTAATCATGCTTGGCAAGATTTCAGAAAATTTAAGGATAGGTGTGAGAGTTGCTTAAAATTCCTATTTGAAAAACATGAGACTTATTGTACAAAATGCAACTTAGCAGTTCGTAGATTTTGTAGAAGTCAATATTTAGGATATGATATGTCTTCTCAAAAGGAAACAGAAGTAAAAGGAGAAGAAATTCAAGATGTAAGTTACAAGTCCCAAGTAACTTTACATCTTAAAACCATAGAAATAATGCAGAAAAACATAGATAATCTAGAAGAAAGCATTCGAGATTGTATATGTAAAGATAGGAAGAAGGACAGTAAACAAAAAGGAATTGTTATTGAAGAACAAAATACTTTGAAACAATCCTTGAACCCAGCAAAAATGAGCAAAATTTAACATTAGGAAAATATAGGACAAATAACTTGCTCAATACTATCTGTATTATAGAATTCCCTGATAAACATACACTCACATTTTCAGAAATAATTGATATTGGTGACTATGTGTCATATCCATTGAGATTTAGTACCTGAAAAGTATCTGAGAAAATCAGAAACAGGTTCAATAGTGATAGATAAAGTAGGAAACAATAGAAAAATAGATGAACGGTTGGTGGATTGCACTATTAAATTTAACATTGAAAAGTATTATTTACAAACAACATGGGTATCAACCATGAATTATCAATTAATAATAGGCATGAATTTCATCAAAAATCTTCATGGTGGAATAATAGTAGAAGGTAATAGGGTAACCATTTTTAAAAGGGCTGATACAATAGTTAGCTCACCTTTAAGTAGAGAACTTAATCTGCTACCCAATAGTCAGACATTAGAAGTATCACAGGAAAAAGGTAGAAATTCCTGAAATAGAAACATTTGAAATTTTTGACTTCTCAGAATTAGAATATTCAAATGAAATTAATTTCAATTTAGGAGAAATAGCTAGTGAAAAACAAGATATAGATATCTTGTTGAATCAACTAGAAAAAATCAAGACCATAGGAGAAAATCCCTTAGAACATTGGCATAAAAATAAAATACTCTGCAAATTAGAAAAAATAATTCCTGAGTTAATCATAAAGGATAAGCCTATAAATTATACCCTTAAGGATTTAGAAGAAGCCAACATGCATGTCAAAGAATTGTTGGGATTAGGAATAATTAGAAATTGTTATAGTCCACATAGAACTCCTGCTTTTATAGTAAGGAAACATAGTGAAATTGTTAGGGGAAAAAGTAGAATGGTATATAATTATAAATGACTGAATGATAATACAGTTGAAGATAGTTATATAATCCCTAACAAAGAACTTTTAATATTAAGAGTAAAAGATAGTTTTATTTACTCAAAATTTGATCTTAAGTCAGGATTCTAGCAAATAGCTATGCATGAAGATCGTATTCAATGTCCGTTGAATACTTACTTTGTCTGACAAAGTAAGTAGATTCTGAGTCACTCTTATGATAGCTAGCTTTTGTGGGAGAAATGGGTTCCTTAAATAGTATCAGAGCCTATCTTATGCCCCACGTCTCGAGTTCTATTGTCGCCAACGTACCAACGTGCTCCCCGCGAAAACACCACTGGGATAGAATCCTAAAGGTGCGGGTGAGTGGCAACGGTGCAAGTTAGAGTTGTGCAGCGAAGTGTGGTGGACAAAGCAAGTAGATTCTGAGTCGCTCCTATGATAGCTAGCTTTTGTAGGTGAAATGGCTTCCTTAAATTGCCACTTATTAACACACTCAGCAAGTTTTGCGGAATCTCTCGACTAAATGGGTTATGTTTAGTGAGAGAAGGAATGGCTATTTATAACCATCCTTACTTGCCTCTTTGAAAAGCCAAAAGATAAGGGGCTCTTCAGAAAAGCTAAAGCTACATAGTAAAATGACTATTTGAAAAGCCAAAAGACAAGTGGCTCTTCGAAAAAGCTAAAGCTACATAGTAAAATGAGTCTTCGAAAAGCCAAAAGACAAGTGGCTCTTCGGAAATGCTAAAGCTATTTAAAGTAGTGGAGACACAATTCCACTTACTTTACTAAGACGCATCCCAGCAGTTTTTCTTTCCAGTTGGAAAGTAGTGAGTAAAGTGGGATTCACAAAAGACCAGACTCAAGATTCTAGGTATCCATCAAATTATCAAGATCTTCTTTTTCAATTCTTTCTTCTGCATCAAAAGGAGGGTCATACTCGTGATACATAATTTCTCATTGCACAGTAGTGCTTGTTTAGACTTTAACCATCCTATAGAATTCAGTAAGTACTGGATCTTGATTAAACAAACTTTGATAAGGAACATATACATTTCCCGGGAAAATATCATCTACAAAAATCTTCAAGTTTCTGGATTTAGCCAGAAGCCAATGATAAACCCCAAAAGAGTATTCAGCTACATAAGTTAAGCTTGCAGCCCTGTAATTATATATTTGATCCACAACAAAAACGATATTATCAGGGATAATGATTAGGTTCCTGTGTTCATAAATAGGGTTTGGCTTGACTATGGGGAACCTTGAGATCAAGACTTCAGTCCTGCAATCATTTGGATAATTAGGGCTATGGATAGGAGGAATTACATGTAAAACAAGCCTTAGATAGCCGTCTCTGCACAAGTTAGATTCTACCATATTATCGCAACAATGAGATAACTGCCTGTCTTTAATCATGGTTTGTAGCTTTGGATAATTTTTCTCAAGAAGATAGAGCTTAAATAACATTCCGTGCTCCATATGTTTGCTCACAGATAGTTCTAAACCTAACACATTCTTATCCACCCATTTCTGAAGATTAATTATTTCTCTGATAAATGTAAAACTCTTCTCGTTGTCCTCACAATTGTAATAATGTTGAAACTTAATCCTTCATATTGCTGAAGTGGTCTTCCACAAATATTTCTGTACATTTCTTGGATTCCTATTTGTTCAGCAATTTTTTCAACAAGAACACACTTGTAAATTTGCAATTTTACCTCATGGATTTTTCTAGGAAATCTCTCAAAATTTTCTTCCTTTTCTTTCAAATCTTCTTCCATGTTGGCTCTCATCTCTTTCAGTTGTTCAGAGAATTCTTCACTCATTTTTTCTTTTCCTTTCAGGCTTACTTTCAACATTTTCAACTGTTTTTAAAGGTCAAGGACTGTTTTGGGGGTTTGTGGCTTTAAGATAAGTTTAGAAGGTTCGAAGAGTTTTGCAAGTTGAACTTTCAGATGATGAATCTCTTGGTCTTTTAGGCTCAAAGAACTATTTAAAAAGTGTAAGTGTCCAGACAAGGCTTTCAGTATGCTGCCATACTGTTTGTGGTTACGGAATTTCCACAGATTGTCTAACAGGGTTTGTTGTTCAAGGAAAATAGGGAAATCTGGTACAAACTTCTGGGGTAAGACCTTCAAAGAATAAGGCCCAAATTTAATTTCAGAAGTTTCTAGTTTTGGCAACGATGATGATCCTGCATCCATCTGCACAATTTAAACAATAGTTTAAATTATCTACTTAGATCTTTAAAGATCTGCTACATTTTATGGTAGGCTAAGCCATAAACTATACTTGGGCTCCGATAACTGAATATGGTACCCAAAACAGTTATTGAATACTCGTACGATAGCCTTTTCGAGTTAA
>JANUWF010002200.1:1817500-1917500 GCA_026120185.1 Voacanga thouarsii
GGTAAAACATGTCTGATTACTATTAAATTTTGTCATAGTACTTTTGTTGGTGGTTTTATCAAATCTAACGACTAGATCGTTAATTTGATATGCCTATATTTCTAAATGTGTTAGGTTTTGATATTTTTACGGAGATTTAGTGGCAAAACATATCTTATTACCTTTAAATTTATGTGTGTATGCGTGTGTGTGTGTGTGTGTGTATATATAATGTGTGTATATAAATATTAATATGTAAATTTATATGTATATATTAATATATATAGACACAAACACACACACAAAAACATAAATAAATATGTATATTTGTATGAATATGTATATCTATGCATATATGAATATGTATGTATATATATGTGTATATGAATATGAATATATATATATATATGTATATATATATATATGAATTTATGAAGATGTGTATATATGTATGTATATTAATATGTAACTATATATATATGAATATATATATATATATATATATATACACACACATATATATATATATATGTATGTATATATGAATATAGAGATATATATGTAATTTATTAATATATGAATATTTGAACATATTTTGGTCATTGAATTTTTTTTTTATATTTTCAAAATGACTCCTTAAAAATTTTAAATTGGTCCCTACATTTTTTAATTTTTATAAAATGACCCCAAAATTTTAGAAATTAGTTCCTAAATTTTTGAATATTTGTAGTATGACCACAAAAAAAATTTAGATTGGTCACTAAATTTTTAAACATTTACAATATGTCCCCCAAATTTTTGTGCAATTATTCCCTAGTATATATATGTGTATATATAAGTATATATGCATATATATATATATATATTTAAATATGTATTAAATAAATAAATTATCATTTAAATTTATCCAAATGTACGTAGATGTCCAAATTATAGCATATTATTGAATAATATGTATTGATAGAAAATTTGTATGGTTATTTATGTTTTATTCTATATATATATATATATATATATATATATTATTCTATATATATATATATATATAGGATATACATATATGTTTATTAATATATTTATAGATGTGTGCATATATATGTATATTTATGTGGGATGTATATACTTGTGTGTATATTTTTGTGTGTATAAATCTTTTTTTTTTCTAATTGATCTATATGTATAAAAATATTTAATAAAAGCAATGACATAATTTATTAAAAATGATGATATAATTAACACCATATAGACTTTTAAAATTATATAAATATACAAAATAACTTATTATATTGAATAATTTGTTTTACTAGTACACTTAATACGATTATTCTATTCTTAATATGATTATTATATTTTGTTATAATGCTAATGTTTTTTTAAAAGAAATTTAAATATAACTTTACTAATAGTTTAAGTAAAAAAAAAAAAAGATATGACCAAACATGAAGTTTGGCCTAGCGGTTGAGTGCGCGTATCTCTTTTCTTGCAATCAGAGCATGCCTTGCAAATCTCGCAAAATTGGAGGAATTGGAGTGGTGCAATCAGGTGTGGTGGGTGCGTGTGAACCATGCAATAAAAAGCAGGATGGTGTGGCTAGCAAAAGTTTCCTCAGAAAAAAAACATAACTTTTGGCAAGGAAACTTTCCTCACCAATGACAAAAATTTTGTCACCATTGATGGTTATTTTTGACAAATTTTTCCTTGCCAAAAAATTTATAAAAATATTTTTACGAATGTATTTAATTTGTGAAATAAAATGGGTCCTTTAGTGACAAATCTTTCATGCAAAAAATTTTTGTCACAAAAATATAATCATCAGTGACAAAATGACAATATTGGTGACAAAAATTGTATGGTTTTTGTGACAAAACTTTTCCTAGCAAAAAGTTGGAGCTTTAGCAAGGAAACAATTTTCCTAGCTAAAAGGCTCACATTGGCGACAAAACATTGTGTTTTGTCACCTGAATGCTTTGGCGACGGGGCTTCAACAACGATCTTACGACAAATTTTTTTTAAAAAAAGACTTTTACCTTGAAAAATATTTTGTCACGAAAGGCTAATTTTTATTATTATTTTTTTGTAGTGATTAACAACCTAAATTAGACACTAATAAGTAATCTTATACAATAGAGTTATGAAGCTCCTATTCTTGACTTAATTAATGTCTATCTCTACCTTACTAATCAACCCTAAGGGACATTACAATTAGTTACTATCTAATTTGGGAGAATGTATCTCTATATCTAGACAATCTCATAATCTTTCAACCACTTAGTTCTCATCTCTCAACCCTTCTCTCAAGCTAATTGAAGGAAAACTCATGAAGTAAATCAATAGCCTCTAAATCCTAACTCCATCTCTCGAATTCATTTGGACAATAAACCCCAATTAGTCAAAATGAAAAATACTAAGCTAGTGATTGAATACCCAAAAATAGATTGCAACAAATTAAAATAGAAATCAAGATCCAACAAAATAAAAGTCCAACCCTTAAATATATCATAAATCTATGAAATTTTAACAAATTCAAATTACAAATACATGAAAAAAGAGAAAAAAAAAACCCCTCATTGACAAGTGGCTTCTTTCTTTCTCTTGCTGACCTTTCTTGAAATTGCCCCCTTTCTTCTTCAATGAAATATTGTATTCTCCTTTGGAATGCTCTCTCTGTGTTTCTAAGATTTTGATGGCTTTTTTTTTTCTCTTAAAAATTGTGCTTGAAATGATAGAAGAAGGGATATTTATATTAAAGCTCGAAAACCCTTGAAATATGCTAAATAGTAATATTTCATGACGTGAATCGGCCCCTATTGTAATGCTTAACCATCACCGGTTAAAACCTTTCTCTTGAAATTCTTGAATTCCTGTTCATAACTGACACCTGTTACTTTTCTCTCTTGGCACTGGTTTTTCTCAATACTTTATTCCCAAACTCTCTGTTCTAGAATAGTGCCTATTAAAAAGATGAATTGACTTCTATTGACTAAGCGAATCGTCACATGTATAGCTCCTAACTGGCGCCGGTTTTAATCAGATTGTTAGCTCTAAACTTTCTATTCTGAATTAGCGCATGTACAGCATATTGTCCAATGCTAGTTCGTTACATTTTACTCTGATTTACCATATTTCTCTAATCTATCTTATACTTTTGTATTCCACATAAACAAGGTAAAAACGAGAGAAATAAGTAGCTATCAAGTTAAAACTTAACAATATTTAGCACAAATGACTAAGGAATATAGTAATAATGAGCATTCAGAAGGCTCTTTTGTAGAAGAATTTGAGAAGATCTTCTGTCTTTTTATCAAGTTTAATCTTGAAATACCAAGTGCGTCTAGACTATATCATAATAGGATGTGTATTAGATGATAAGTAAGAATACATTTTCTTTTCGTATTTGTATTTATTATTGTGTACCTATTATTTTATGAAAAGTAGTATCAGTGTTGGCTTTTGTGAAGACTCCACAACCAACCCAACTTGAGAAAATTCTGAAGTACTATATATTTTTCATACCTTGAAATCTTTGTTGAATGAAAGCTTAGGGTAGGAGTGATCTAAAGTTGGAAATAGAGAAAACTTAGGATATATTGCATCTCATACATGAGAGTTGCAGTATGTAAATTGAGAATTAGCATACATTTGAATAATATGTCGTCATAATACATCCATTCTTGGCCAAAGTGATAGTCGGAAAAGGCTCACTCAGCATGCATTCTGAGACTCATTCACCTAACGCATCTTCACTAACATATCATATTCTTCTCTAACACTTATTACCATAACTTTTGCTGAAAATACAAGTTTTTATAAGATGTATTTACAATGCATCTTATGCTTATATGACCTATAAACCTTGCTAAAAAGTATAAAGATCTGGAAAAGTATAGAGATTTGGAGTTAGAAAAATTCATGGGACAATGATAGAACGTATTTGGTAAATGTGTCATATGTGTGTCTTGTAACAGACTCAAAAATGATTGAACAATGTTTAACCGGTTTAAATGATTTTGTTATCGAATTATGTTTTTTTAGTTTAAATATTCTGTGGGAGGATTTAAAGATATTCCATTTTAGCTTTAGCTAAAGGTGAAAATCTATCATAAATAGAACTAAGTCATTGTGAAATGAAACAACTGATTGCAGAGTTGATCGTTTAGACCTTTCAATTCATAGATGTAGATCTCGAAAATGAATTATTTGTCACTAAATAAAATATTTTCAATACATATGCATTTCATATTACAACTTATTGTCTAGGTTCAAAGCAAGAGTTCTTACAATTCCTCCTATTATGTCCCACTTGATGACAATTTTCAAATCTTGGAGAGAAACCTTCCTTTCAATTGTCCATCTCGCCTAAAAAATGTTCAATACGTCTCTTCCCAAATGTGTTGCCTTTTAGTGCTAATGTGTAGCCTTTCAATGAAAATTTAACATTATGCTAGGAATTTTTGTTGTCGATAGGATTGATATGATCTTGAGGGATGAATTTATGTATTTTTTGTGACTAAAAATAGAGGAAAATACAAGACCCTTTTGAAAATCCAAATAAGTGATTTATGTAGAAAATAATCATAGCCAATTCAAATACTAGTATCCTAGGTCAAATAAAGAACTTAAACTCTAGAAATATGAACCTGTTGGAATGTATGGCTTCTAAACTATGTATCTAATGTAAAAATCGATGTAATAAATAAAAGTTCTATTCTCAAAGTGTTTGTGTTCTTTGCATTAATTTGATATGCAAGATATTTGTTGGAAAATACTCATTGTGTCTAAATAAATTATCCATGTGAATAGAGGTCTTTCATAGTAAGGCATGAATCATGGATTACGTAAGACATAAATTGTAGCTCTTAATCGGTTGATGAGAATAGGAATTTCATCAGGACAAAGGTTATTATACTATAAATTTCAAGGGCATGCATTACCTTTAATCAGCGAGTGGTTCTCTCACTTCATGGTATTAGCATTGGAATATATGCCATCTAGACTAGTTTATCTGATGTAATTATTAAATTTATTAATAAAAGAATTTATTCGCAAAATTTGTTTGTTAATTTACATTTTATTTGTGCAAGATTTTCATTTGGAAAGGACCCATTGTGTTTAAGTAAGTGATCTATGTGAATAGTGGTCTTTCACAGTAAGGTATAGATCACGGGTTACTTAACACATAAATATTTTTTCTTAACTGATTGATGAGAATGGAAATCTCATCATGTATAGGTTATTGTGTTATAAATTTCAAATAAGAAATGACTTACCTTTAGCCAGTAAGTGGTCCACTCACTTCATAACATGAGTATATTTCGAATACGTAGAATATGACCTATAATAGTGGTTTCTAAAAGTACTATTTAGAAGAAACTCAAACTATTACTGCTATAGCGTGGACTAATATTTTACCGTTTGAGTATAAGTTGGTGGTCTGAGGAAGCTAGAAGCATATACTTTGATATACTGTAGTTGAGGTTCTTTCGTAGAGCCGATATACTTGTATGTTAGGTATATGTGACTAGTTAGTTAAGACAGACTTGTACAAGATAGCTTCTTTGCTATATCGCCCCTTGTGACTGTTCAAATGATCTAATTATCTAGGGCCTTGGGGAATATGACTTGGATGTTTACTTTAGGGTAGCTTCCTTGGAAAGTGAAAGTATTCTAGGAGTCGTGGATCATTAGAGTAGAGGTCTAAGGATGGTAAATGTCTATTAGAGAGTTGTTAGTACACTCCTCCTCTCTAAATGCATGGCAATACGTAGAGGGGTATTTTAGTCATTACACTTATAGGTTGAAGACTTTGCTAACGCAACATTATCCCTGGGGTCAATATTTCCTTAAAGTGATATTAGAAAATATTTAAAATACAAAATATAGCTATTTATATAGTAGGGTTATTTTAGTCATTTTAGTAGCCAAGGCGATGTGTCTATTGGTCCCTGGAATGACCCTTAAGTCCTGACAGATTTGGGTTAAGGAATTGGTCTTGATAATTATGGATTTTATTTTATTTTATTTAAGTAGTCTAATTGCAAATTTGTAATGCGCGATCAACAATTTTGATCGTGTAGCGAGATGGAGGTGGGCTGAGTTGTGGGCACCCACTTGGATCGCGACCCATGGGTTTTTTCATGGGCCATAATCCAATGTGGCAGGTGCACTAGACCCGAAATAGAAATTTTTTTTTTTTGTTTTTGGTCCCATACCAAGCGAAGTTATTTTTATTACAATAGTTAATATTCTTTGAATATTTTGCATGAAAAATAATAGTAAAGGAAATTTATAATTAAACAAGACCATTAATTAATTAATGTGTTTAATTCTATTATTTGGACACTTATGTTAAAAGAATAGAAAAGCATGAAAACGTTTACAGTTTTCTAGTATGCTTATTTCTTTTTGTACCCTTTATGCGCGCTTTCTCAAAGACCAAAGTCTTTGAGAATTTTTGACAAAGAAAAATATTTTTTCTTAAATCAAATGGTTAATTTTAATTCGAACAAAAATTAATTTTTGATTATTTTCTCAAAGAATTTTATCCTTGACATAGAAAATATTTTGGATTTAGATATTTTTGTGAATTAAAATAGAAAACCATTTTGATTGAATTTTAACAAGAACAATTATTTTTGTCAAATTAAACTTGAGATTAAAATCTCTCGAAAGTTTTATTGGAAATTTTTGAAAATATTAAGTTTATTAACTTAAATAAAATTAATCTATGAAGAAACCTTGACATAGAAATTTTTATGAGTTTAGATATTTTATTTTTGAGTTAAAAGAAAACATAATTAAAATTTTCAAAAGATATTTTTCAAGACAACCCTTATTTTAAAATACTAAGTATGAGAGGGGTTCCTATGGCCCCACAGCTTCCATGACGATCTTCATTAGAGATCGTGGGTCCTCTCGCGTCACCTTAGGAGTGAACCCATATAGAGTGGGGATACCACAAGGATCTAGAACTAATGGATGGATGTAATTAATAACCTGGGATGTGAAACCCCGGTCGAAACTAACCTTAGAGTAAAGGGGGTTGTGATACATATCATATTTTATTGCATGCTTAAATATATTTTCATATGATTTTATGTGCTTTGGATTTGTGTTTTATAGCCTAGAAGGCTTAATTGTGATTATTGAGTAAGAGGGGCAAAATGATAATTTTTGTTTGAGGTGAAAATAGGGAGATAGCTTAAAGGTTAAATAGGAAAATTATTTTGGAGAGAAAATAAGATCAAGAGTTGTTGTGGTTTAGTGGTTAGAGCTTTGGAATTAATTCTTGAAGGCTTGGGTTCAAATTCCATCATTGGAGTTTTAGCAAGGTTAAATTTTATTTTTGGTGAAGTAGGCTATATTTTGGTCTTAGCTTGATTTAGAGAAGAGTAGGAGTGTTGTCCTAAGGGAGACATGATAGGAATATCCTAATCCTATTTTTGTGCCCTACAAAAAATTCTTAAGGGAATTCATACCCTTCTTGATCCTTAATTTTTTCCCACTTCTCAATTCATAAGGTTGTTCAATTTGTTCAAGCCAATTTTATTCCAGAAAATTTCAGTAAAGTGCTATGGCTTTGAAGGTTCAAAATGTCTAGCTGAAAGACATCTTATGGACCAAAAATGTGGAAGAGATGGGGAAGGTCCCAAGAGAATTAATTCCCCTAGTGAACCTTCAAAACTTCACTCTAGCTATGTTCATTTTCCTTCATGTAGTGATCTGAAATTTTTCCAGCTTCTTGTGCCTTCAAGGTGTCAAAATTTTCAGCCATCATTCCCTCCCAAATGCTGCCAGAAAATGGCCCTCTTAACTAGCTTGAAATCTAAAATTTTCTGGCCAAATTCGGACTGCACAAAGGCTATGCAAACCAGAAAATTTTCTGGGTAAATTCACAGCTTAGGTGAGCTCAAACCAAGCTGTTTTCTTTCAATTTTTCACCAACACCTTAGCCACGTTTTTCCTCCATAAAGAAGGCTAGAAACCAGCCTTGAAAGACCTCTAAAACCCCCTTCAAATCCTCTGCAAACTGAATGAACAATGGCAGAAAAATCTGCCCAGAATTTTCCGTCAAACTTGTGAAAATCACTGTGCAGAATTTTCCAGCTTTGTTTCCTTTTCCAGCCCTGACCGAAACAAACCCCCCCCCCCCCATCTTTCTGCACAAACTTCTCTTGAACAGTCATGAACTGAACTCCATTGTCTTCTCCAATATTCTGCTCGAAAAAACCAGTCATGACTGCCCCTAAAATATCTCCAACAATTACTCCAATCATGTCTTGATTGAAAACCAAAATTCTAGCAATCCTAATTTAGTAAACTTCCATCAAATATCCCATAAACAATCAGACCTTCCTTCACCTTGGTACTCCCTCTTTTCAGCCACCATTAAGCTATTCCAATCAGCTTTCATCTAGCCAAAAACACTGATGATTCCAGCAATCCTAATTTAGTAAACTTCCATAAAATATCCCATAAACAATCAGACTTTCCTTCACCTTGGTACTCCCTCTTTTCAGCCACCATTAAGCTATTCCAATCAGCTTTCATCTAGCCAAAAACACTGATCAAACAGCCGACCATCATAGCTTCCAAAAGCTCTCCATTGATCAAGATATTCTCAACATATTTTGTTTCCAAATTTGATTCACTAAATTATTCCTTTAGGATTTCAACAACCAACCTTTCCTTTTCCTATCAAACTAGAAAATTCAATTGCCAAAACTCCTCAAAGAGTTCGGCCAACCCTAATCCCTAAGAATTTCGACAGCTTCAACCAAAACTTTCTTCATTCTCTTCAACCTTCAAGCACACATAGAACACCAAGAACACTTACTCACTTCTCTCGCCTAATACCTCTCTAATCCACTTTAATCTTCTTCAAAAAAATTCCAGAAATCATCTACTCACTGTCGTGAGTCCATCCATACCACTTTTAACATCAAACTCCAAACTCCAACTCTCTCATTTGGATAAAAAATCAGTATTTTTGTGAAGGCTCAAGAACACCTTCAAGGTAAGTTTGTTCAAGCAACTTCATCTTCACTAATCATTGATCTCTAATGAATATATATATATGAATAAACATTCTAATGGACTCTCTTCTTCTATTTCTCTCTCTCTCTTGGCCGAATACCCTCTCCCTCTTGGCCGAATGAATTCTTCACCAATGGCCATGCTTTCTTCATCTCCCTTGGACGGATCTAGTCACCTAGGAGTTGAGATCCATTCGAAACTCCTTCAAAGTACTCATCAATCAAGTAAGCCTCTTCAACCCTCTTTTTAAATTCTAGATTCATGTTTCTAGGGTGATATTGGAGGGAGATGAATTATGATTAGTGTTTGAGCATGTATTGTTGTGATGAGTTGAGATTGAAGCGTGAATAAATGTGTGTATATGATGGAGATGAGATTGATGCATGAGTTGATTGTCTTGGTTGATTGTATGGTGTTTTTAGGGTTTAATGCATGTCTCCATGTCGTGAGTGGTATTTGTGATCAATCATGTTAGAGATTATGTCACCTTTGGTGAATATGATTTATATTCATGTATGATTGTTAAAGCTATGATTTTATTTATGATAGTAGAGTGTGGATAATGTCTTGGTAGATTTAGATCTATGTTTTATTCATGATTTGGATGATTTGATGAATTGGTATGGAGTATATGTTCATGATTGTGGTTAGCAATAGAAATATGATTATGACCTAGTTGTCCCTAAGCTAATTTTATTTCTTCAATAAAATGTAAGCTTAAGGATAAGGTAAGTTCCCTTACATTCATGAAATTGATTTTATTTTATTATCTTGGTTTGAAAGAAAGGTTGGTGAGTATCTCTTGCAAACACGAAATATTAGCACGATAGCTAATTTTTGAAAATTTCTATATTTGGAACCTTCTTATTTTGGAAACTTTCTACATTTGGAAAACTTCTAATTTTAGAAACTTCTAGATTTATAAATTTTAAAATATGTCAAGCATGACTTAGGAGCCAAGCATCAAACATTTTGATTTGTTTTTGAATATGCAAGAGATGAATTCTTGATCATGCATATACTTTTCGAAAATCATAGCATGACTTATTTGAGCATGTGGCTCCTTCACTATGAATTTGTGGAATAAATTATTGACTTAAAACCATGCCTTCTAAAATTTTTGTACAAGTTGAAAAATGTTGTTTGGAATTATATTGAGCTAAATTTTGTAGGTTCTACTTTGGAGCCTTATGAATTGTGAAGATTGAATAACGTTGAGTACTCAATGGGGGCTAGACCTTTACACTAGCCTTTGGTTGGTTTGGGGATATCTCTCGGTAGGTGGCCACCTCTGAGAGGTTGACTCTTTTTTATCAGGGCGTCAGTATAGAAGGTTGAGCCGTCCTTAGCTAGCGACGGGATTCTAGTAGAATCGACGGCCAGAACTGGGACAATCGGATTGGTTTGAGTGAGAGAGGAAGGAGAATCTCACTCGGTAGGATGTATACCTACCAGGTGTTGGAGGTTAAGTGCTTCACAGTAGTGAGAGCCACCTATGTACCATTTCACCACCTGACGGGGGTCATGTGCTTCACCTGGTGTGAGAGCCACCTCTGTGCCCTATCACATTAACTTACTTGCTTTAATTGATGAGCTATTTCCGTAGAACTGTTCTAAAGTGTCATTGAAATTTTATTCGAAGCTTAATATCTTTTAATTAGTCATATCTTTTCAAACAGAATATTTTAAGAGTATTTTGCTCTACGACTTCTCACTACTATCTTTCAAGAAGTGAGAGTTAAATTTATAAAGAAGGCATGACAAAGCTTTTAATATAATGTTAGTGCATATATCATGAAAAGTGTTTTGTCTTTTTAGCCCAATTCACACACGGGGCTTACTGAGATTTTTATCTCATCACTCTTTTTACCATGATTTCAGGATGATCCTGCTGTGGGGATGAGTAGCTAGTTGTAGCCTGCCTTGGAAGATTTTTCTGATATTCATTTTGTGTAATGCTTTGGGAGTTAAGAGTGGATAATTTTGTTTATGGATTTATTTTGAATTATTAGTTTGTAATAAATTTTAAGTTTAAAGTATTATTTTTATTCTATTATTTTGGTTATGTGACCTAGTTATAAAGATCCTTTGTCTTTTGGATGGGGCGACATCCTCGGCCTTGTCGGACCTAGGTAGTGGGGTGTTACACGGGACACGTACTATGATTGACCAACCCACGTTGGAGGTTATAGTGCGAGGAATGTCCATAGGAAATGAGAAGAAATGGTCATCCCACGATAGAGTTATCTTCTAGATCATTACCTAAAAGGAAAATTAATTTGTTATGGTTAATACACTTAACTTAGGAAACTGTTAATCTTCCCAAGAAGCTATGTCAATTTTTCTAAGAGGCAAATTAATTATATTTAAGATAATAGTGATAGGGTTAACTATTATTGAATTTAATATAAGGATAAAGTCACAAATTATTTTATTTTTCACAAACTGAGTTTTCTTTTATTTTTTGATTTTTTCAGAAATGGTTGGTAGAGGTTCTTTTAGTCCTTTGGCCGTTATTCTTCGTGAGAATAAGCTAATGGGTCCAAATTATGTGGATTGTAAAAAGAACTTGGACATAATACTCACTGCTGAGAAGTATAAGTATGTCCTCTTTGACACTTGCCCTGTTATTCGGGAGAGTTCCACCGCTAAGGAGCGAGAGGCTGAGAAAGTATGGAAGGAGGCCAACGAGATGGCTCGATGCTACATGTTAACCTCCATGTGTAATGTGTTCCAATCTACACACGAGCACATAGTCACTGCGTACGATATTAGCCAATCACTAGTCACGATGTTTGCAGATAAGAGCCGGCCCACAAGGCAGGAGGCTCTTAGGACGATCATCAACAGTAAAATGGCTGAGGGTGTTGGGTATCTCACGCATGTCATATATGGCGCAACAGAAAAATAAAACAAGATACCATCCCAAGATCCGCATATGTGTGAAAACAAGACATAAAGATAACAAAGGTCACAGCTTTTTACCTTCCTTTGATTGTCCGAAGAACAAAAATTTTTCTTCTTCAAATTGAGGCGCGATCCAGCAATCCTTTTGATCAAACTCCACGAGAGTTGAGCATCTAACCACTATAATCACAGTGTGTGATTATCTCTAACAGTAATCCACACAGAGGATACACTCAAGTACGAAGTTTTCTGTGCTAGCAGAAAATCTAAGTGACGGCTAGGGTTACTTATTTTTCAGAAAAATAACGTGATAGAGAGAGAAGAGAAGAAGTCATGTGTTGCCTATGTTTTCCTTGAATCCCACCTTTTTAGGTTTCGAGCATGTCATACATATAAATCAAAAAATCTTACTAAAATTGAGAATTCTAATCCTATTAGAATTCCCTAATTGTAATTGGAAACATCAAGTTCTCACAATTATAATTTGATCCATAAATTATAACTAATTATAATTTAGCCACAACAATTTCTCTTTCTCTCAATTAACCCCACTATGTTATCAAATAAGATCTTGAGTATATAATCTTCTATTATGTATGGCCTATTAGGTTTTTCAGTCAATTGGTAGCGAATATGAATTAATCAAAACGTCTTTGAGATTAATAATTCATAATTAATTAGAATTAATCACATTAATTCTAATCAGGATTGGTTTATTAATTCATCAATTAATAAACCTATATTCCCAAATCATGAGCGGTATTTAGCAACATATCATGACCACCTAAGAGTCCAGGAAGTTAAGTGGCTTGATATGAACCCTTCAATAATAAACTACAATGCAATTAACTCATTTTACCATACAATATCTCATTCAGTTTGGAGTACGGAATTAGTACCAACTCCCTCCAGAATATATATTAATTCTGGCCCGAATATAATAGTACTTGTATTAGGAACCCACTACTCTATATGTGTATCAATTGGAACTGTTTCCAATATACAGTCGCCTTGGCCAAGGACTACTCTAATAGTAGTTCCTACAAGTGGCCATGAGATATTCGCCCCTACTATTAGGAGTGGTGAATCCTTTATTGATCCTCTCAACTACTTTCGTTTACCTCACAATGTACCCAATATCCATCCCAGAGGCGGCCCTCGATTTGGCTCCAAAGATTGGAATCAAAGCACAATACTCAGCAAACAAAGTATCTTAGAGATCTCAAGTCTAAGGATACTTGCACGTTTGCTATATTGAGATTATATCACTGGCACTAAATAGTTATCCATGTGATTATCTCATAGCTAAGTCATCCAATAAACTTATTCCATTAACAAGCACCCATGTGTTAACTTTGAGTATCTCAATACTTACGGATATAAGAACCGCCGCCTGATCAAATCAGGAAGTCTAACATAGCTAGTCTTAACACATTAATGATGTCATGTCTCATTAATACTATGACTAGGGACTATTTTAGTACTAACACTATACAGTGTAGTAGGAATCTCATATTATGATCTCTATCATAATTTTCTTAACACAGTGTTGTACTAGGGACTTTATCGAATAGTTATATTACTTAAAAGTAAACAAAAGAAACTGTAAGATAAATTATACTTTTTTTAAAAATAAAATGTGTCATATACAATGTACAAGTGATTGCCTCTAGGGTACAACACTAACAGATGGAGCATCAGTCAGAGAGCATATGCTCAAGATGAGTGCTGCTTTCGAGGAAGTAGAAGTCTTAGGGGCTTTAATTGACCCCGAGAGCTAAGTAGACATGATTCTTAAATCTCTTCTGGGCTCTTTTACTCAATTCAAGTTAAATTATAACATGAACAAGTTAAACATGAGTTTAATTGAGTTAATGAAAGAGCTCCAGATGGCAGAGAAGGTCATAAAGCCATACTCCAAGGCTAGATTGCTAGGACATTTTCTTCCAGAACTGGGCCCAAGCCCATGAAGTTCAAGAAGAACAAGGGAAATACACCGGTCCAGCCCAAGAACCAACCCAACAAGGCTAAAGGAAAATGCTTCAAATGCGGGCAAAAGGGACACTAGAAAGAGGAGTGCCTAGAACTTCAGGCTAAGAAAAACCCTATAGGTATTGTTCTCTATCTAGAGTCAATTTCAATGGTTGGATCAACTTCTACTTAGAATGTTGATTCTGGTGCCACTGATCATATTTGTAACTCCTTGCAGGGATTTAGGAAGATAAGAAGACTTCAGAAGAGCGAGCATGGACTACGAGTAAGAAATGGAGCACGAGTATGGACCATTGCAGTGGGAGTGCTAGATCTTGTTTTTTATTATAATAAAGTAGTTATATTAAAAGATATTTTATATGTACCCAATTTTAGACAGAATTTGATTTTAGTTGCAAAACTAATAAATCATGGATATTCTGTTTCTTTCCATTCTAGTATTACTATAAGTAGAAATGGAGAAGTTTTATGTACAGGGCACATGTATGGAAACTTATTCTTTTTAAATCCTACAAATAATCACAAAAATAACGTTCAAGCTGAACTTTTAAGTAAGAACAGAGAGACTAATGTCAATGACTCATATCTTTGGCATCTAAGGTTGGGTCATATTAACTCAACTAGGATTCAGAGGTTAATCCATGATGGGTCCTTGGGCTCATTAATATTAGAAAGTTGGTCTCAGTGTGAATCCTACCTTATGAGAAAAATGACCAAAAAGTTGTTCACCCAAAAGACTGATAAAGCCAAGGAGATATTTGACCTTGTTCATACTGATGTGTGTGGTCCTTTGTCTATACAAGCTAGAGGGGATTTTGAGTACTTCATCACTTTCACGAATGATTGTACAAGGTTTGGTTATGTCTACCTGATGAGGCACAAGTCTGACTCTTTTGACAAGTTCAAAGAGTTTAAGGCTGAAGTGGAGCGTCGAACAGGTAAACTAATCAAAGCCTTATGATCGGATCATGATAGAGAGTACCTCCTCAGTGAGTTCAAAGATTATATGGTACATCATAGAATAGTATCCTAACTCTCTACGTCGGGTACACCCCAGTAGAATGGAGTAGCTGAAAGAAAGAACAAGACATTAATGAAAATGGTCTGAAGTATGATGTCTCATGCTACTCTTTCGGTCTCTTTTTGGGGATATGCCTTAGAAACAGTGGCATACATTCTGAACTTAGTGCCTTCCAAGTCAGTACTTAGGACATCCTGTGAGATGTAGACTGGATGTAAGTCAAGTCTAAATCATCTCATGATATGGGGCTGTCTAATTTATGTACTGATCAAAGGAGACACGCTAGAACCAAGATCAGAATTATGCTACCTTGTTAGGTATCCAAAAGGGACAAAAGGAGGTTACTTTTATCATCATAATGAGCAGAAAGTACGAGTAAGTACTAATGCTAGATACTTGGAGGATGATTAAAGTACTTTCACCAAAGGTTCAATAAGGTTGGAACTCGAGGAGAAGTTATCTTTAAAATCAACTTCTTCAGATCCGATTATGGAATAAGAAGAGATACAACCTCAAGAACCTGTACAAATGGGCTTCGTCGTAGTGGGAAGGTATCTAGAGTTCCAGAAAAATAGACAGGAGATGCTTTCAAGCTAGTTTCTGACCATCAGGAACAAGATTCCACTAGATACGAGGAGGCTATTGTTGATGTCGATGAAGATCTATGGTATGAAGCAATGAAAGTTGATATTGAGTTTGTATACTTCAATCAGGTTTGGGATCTTGTAGCTTTACCTGAAGGGATAAAAGCCATTGAGTGTAAGTGTCTATACAAGAGGAAGAGGGGAGCGGATGTGAAGGCGGAAACCTTCAAAGCTAGGCTTGTGGTGAAAGGGTATACTCAGAAAAAAGGAATCAATTATGATGAAACTTTTTTTCCCGATAGCCATGCTTAAGTCCATCCGTATCCTCCTTGCCATTGCATGTCATTTTGACTATAAGATATGGAAAATGGATATTAATACGATATTTCTTAATGTTCATCTTAACGAAGACATCTATATGTCACAGCTGGAGATTTTATTGCTAAAAGCTAAGAACATATGATTTGCAAGTTTAAGAAGTCCATTTATGGACTTAAGCAGGCATCTAGAACATGAAACATTCATTTTGACAAGACCGTAAAGTCTTACGATTTCATTCAAAACGAGGATAAACTATGCGTGTATAGAAAATTAGAAGGCATAAATATAGTTTTTCTTGTCCTATATGTGAATGACATTCTACTCATTGGGAATGATATAGGAATATTATCATCTACTAAGGTTTGACTATTTAGTCAACTTAGTATAAAGGATTTCGGAGAAGCTAGTTACATTCTTGGGATTAAGCTTCTTAAAAATAGAAAGTAGAGAATGTTAGGATTATCCTAAACGACATATATTGATAAGACGCTAGTCAAGTTTAGTATGGACTTAAGCAAGTAAGCTTTAATCCCTTACAGACATGGGATGTCTTTTTGTTCTAAAGACTGTCATAAGTCTCAAGAGGAAAAAGACAGGATGAGTAGGATTCTCTACGCTTCGGTTGTGAGAAGTCTCATGTACGCCATGTTATGCACTAGACCAGATATTTGCTTTGCCGTAGGCTTAGTTAGCAGATATTAGTCACACCCTGGGGAGGTTCATTGGCATGCAGTAAAGCATATTCTCATGTACCTCAATGGTACGAAAGATTATATGCTGGTTTACAGGGCTAACGACTTGATTCCTACTGGATACACAGATTCAGATTTCTAGACAGATAAGAATGAGAGAAAATTCACTAGTAGATATGTCTTTACCTTGTTTGGAGGAGCTGTTTCATGGAGGAGTATAAAGTAATCTTGTATTGCTAACTCAACCATAGAAGTTGAGTATGTGGTAGCTTCGGAAGCATCCAAGGAAACATTTTAGCTCTAGAAGTTCCTTTCAGAACTTAGAGTTGTACTACACATGGATAGACCGATTGTGATATATTGCGACAACTCTGGAGTAGTCTCGCAATCCAAAGAACCTAAGAACTATAAGAAGGGGAAACACATCTAGAAGAAGAACCACCTAATCCGGGATTTCTTTCAGAGACGAAAAATTATGGTGGAATAGATAGCCTCGAAGAACAACCTAGCAAATCTCTTTACCAAGCGTTTAGCTGAGAGAGTCTTCAAGAGACACTTAGGCACCATATGAGTGGGCACCTACAGGCTTTCTTAGTCTTAGAGTGCAAGTAGGAGATTGTTGGAATATATGCCTTCTAGACTAGTTTAATTGATGTAATTATCGAATTTATTAATAAAAGAATTTATTCTCAAAATTAGAGAGGTGTTAGTACACTTCTCCTCTCTAAACGTACGGCGATGCGTAGAGGGGTATTTTAGTCATTACACCTATAAGTCGAAGACTTTGCTAACGCGGTATTATCCTTGGGGTCAATATTTCCTGATGGTGATATTAAGAAATATTTAAAATGCAAAATATAGCTATTTATATAGTATGCGTATTTTGGTTATTTTAGTAGCTAAGGTGATATGCTTTTTGGTCCCCGAAACAACCCTTAAGTCCTGACAGATTTGGGTTAAGGAATTGGTCTTGATAATTATGGGTTTTATTTATTTTTTATTTAAGTAGTCTAATTTATTATTGGATTAGAATAAAATAAAATGCTCGAGAGAAAGAGTATATATTTTATCTAGCTTAATTGGTTAATTAATTATTCAGGGCCCAGGGCCCAGATTGAATAATTAAAAAATTAATCTAGATATAAACTAGATAAAAGGCTTAATATTTTATATTGATCTATTTAAGCTTGTTAATTATTTATTGTGCTGTTTAATGAAGTCCAGAAAATAAATAATTGAGATTTATTATTTATAGGTGTTCAAGCCCATGAGTAAATAATTTTATCTGACCCAATGAATAATACCAATAGTAAAATAAAATTTTAAAAAAATAATTAATTATTAATCTAATTAATTAAATAAAATTAAAAAATAACACGGGATGAATCCCATGTTGTTTTGCGTGAAGGATAATGAAAGCATGGCTATTTTCTGTTTTTACGTTGTTGGTCTCACTCTCTCGTTGATTGAAAATGAAGATCAAAAGGCAATAGCATTTGGTGTTCTGGGAAGTTTTTTGCTCATAGAAGCAAACACACAGAGACTAAGTCTGTGAAGCATTCACAGAAGCTAAAAGTATTGCAATCCCAACTCTTCAAGCTTTCACCGACAGTGGAACGAGCACCATTTCAGAAGCTTAAAAGCTTCACGTAAATAAAACGAAGTCGATGTTTACAAGGATGTGATCCAAACACAAAGGTAAATTTTTTCGTTTTGTAAGAATATTTTCGATTTGATGATTTTTTCCATTTTAAACTTTCAATAAGGATATTTAGAATACATAGAACTGGACCTATAGTAGTAGTTTTTAAAAGTATTAAAATAGGAGAAACTCAGACTACTACTGCTACAACGTGGAGTGTAGATTGGTGGTCTGGTGAAGTTGAAAGTATATACTTTGGTATTTTATAGATGATGTTCTATCGTAAGACCAATATACTTGTATATTATACATGTGTGATTAGTTAGTTAAGACAGGCTCATATAAGATAGCTTCTATACTTCTAATTGGAGAACTCACCCCCTTGTGATTGTCCAAGATAATCTAAATAATACAAGGCTTTAAGAATGTGACTTAGTATTGTATGCTTTTGATAGCTCCTAGAAATAAGTGGATACATGTTAGAAGTCATGAATTATCGAATTAGATGTCTAAGGATAGTAGATATCATTAAGAGATGTGTTAGTATATTTCTCCTATCTCAATAATGGCTGCTACATAGTGGGGTATATTAGTCATAATACTTGTAGGTTGGAGACACTGCTAAGCGCAACATTGTCATTGAGATCAATATTTCCTTACAGTGATATTAGAAAATATTTAAAATAAAAAATACAACTATTTATATAGTAGGTATATTTTGGTCATTTTAATTCCAAGAATGATGTATTTTTTTGGTCCTTAGAATAGCCCTTAAAGCCTAATTATTTGTAGGCTAAGAATTTGGTCTTAAATAAATAGGTTTTATTTTATTTAGTAAGCCTAATTTATTATTAGGTTTAAACAAAATAAAAGGCCCAAAGAAAGAATTAATTAAAAGCTTAGTTTATAGGTTAATTAATTATTTAGTGCTCAATCCAGATTGGATAATTAATGCTAACCCAAGCCTAAACCAAGAAAAGGCTTAGGATGAAGGCTAGCTACATATGGGTATTAATTATTTATGTTATGCTTGTTTTGGTACAAGATTAAATAAATAATTAAAAGTTAACCCAAGAACATGGACTAGAGCCCAAGGGAGTAAGCCCTAGCCCTAGGCCGGCTAGAGCTTTTGATTGAGCGCTAGCTGGCCAGTTTTGTTTAATATATATATGTGTGTGTGTGTGTGTGTGTGTGTGTGTGGTTTTCAGAAGTTGATAGACATTTTTTCTTGGGATATAAAAAAAAACCTAAGTTTCTATTTTTCTTGTTGTCTGCCTCCTTCTTCTCTTTGTTTCATCTCTCTCTCTACTATAGGAAAGCTTAGTGTAGGTAGTGTTTCCTTGATTTCTAATCAATAGAAATCCAAGAGAAAGGTGTTATCGATTCTGCTTCATAGTTGTGAGTCAAAAGGCCATTGATCCTAACCCTCGGGTTTCACCGGCTAGCATTAGGTAGTATTAGGTAGAGTCATACCTCGAAAGATCAAATAATGAAGCTTATGCAATGTAATAGAAGATTAGCTGGATAAGAGTCGAAATCTTCAAGGAGAACACTAAAAGCTCAACAACTCCCAATTCAGATACAACCTAAGCTCTCCGAGGTTAAACCAAAGAGAAAAATTAAAAATTTTGGAGTCTTCTGCTGTGTATTTTCACTCTCTTTTATTGCCACAACCTAAGCTTGTCGCGATTAAGCTAAAGAGAAAAGGTAAAATTTTTAAAGTTTTCTACTGTGTATTTTCACTCTGTTTCGTTGCCACGATCCATTTAAGTGGTATCAGAGCCTTTGTTTTTTGAAAAGCTAGGAGCATGCTAAGGTTAATAAAAGTGGAAAGATTTAATTTTTTTTAAATTATTCCCTATGATCCCTCGTGGTTTTTTATATGAGTAAGTTCTGTGTACACCTCATGAGTAGAAGCATAGGTATCTTTACCTAATTTTTCGCTTTCGTATACCTCGTGTAAGCCTAAGTTTTAAGGCATAGGCATTTATGTCTTGTGATTAAAATTTAATTTTTGTACATCTATAATCACTGGAATGCCTGGAGATCGATCTACAAGCTAAGAAGAATGTAGAAAAAATGCGCAGCAGAGATGTCATTGGTCAAGGAAGGGTTCGTGCAACAAAGGTGAACCCACGCCAGTCCATATCATCGAGCCAGTGGCAGATATGTTCTGGTGTAGTGGTAAGTTGTTTATAGAAAAGAACCAATGTCGGGTGGTTGAGGATGAACTAGTGCCAGATGGATTCTAGAAGTGCGGTTTTTATTTGAAATTTTTGTCTTTCATCTTGGAGCCCCATATGACATGAGGTTACTTTATGCAATTGTTATATTCTTGGAATATTTTGCATGTAAAAACTAGTAAAGGGAATAGGATTAAACAATGTCAATAATTAAATTGAATTAATATATTTAATCCATTATGTAGACATCTAAGTTAAATGATAGAAAGAGCATGAAAACTGTCTACTGTTTTCAAGCACACTTTTTCCCTTTTTGAGCAAACCAAGATGCATGTTTTTTATTAAGGCCTAAGTCTTGACAAAATTGACAAGGGAAAACATATATTTTTTTTTTAAATTAAGATGTTTATTAACTTGGAACAAAATTAATATATGATTATATTTTTCAGGGGTATTATCCTTGACATAGAGAATGTTTTAATTTAGAGATTTTGTGCAAAATTAATAGGAAACCTATTTAATTAAGTTTCTGAAAAACATTTTTTGTCAAAAAGCATGATATCAAAGTCTCTAGATATTTTTAAGAAAATATTTTTGAAATCATTAAGTTATAACCTAAGTAAAATTGATCAATGGCAAACCTTTCAAAGGATATCATCCTTGACGTAGAGGTTTTATAGGTTTAGACATTTTACATAAGTTAGTTTTGTACTTTATGAAGATTTTTTTAAAGAAATATTTTTCTTGGAAAAGACGCTTACTTTAAAAGATTAAAGGGGAAAAGAGTTCCAACGGCCCTACAACATCTATCATGATTTATATTAGATATCATAGGTCTCCTTATGTCGCCTTAGGAGTGAACCTGTATAGGATGGAGATTTCACAAAAATCTAGAACTAATGGATAGATATAGTTGATACTCGGAATATATGTTGTGATCGGCCAACCCACGTTAGAGGCATGGTGCAAGGCCTATCCATCGGAAATGAAGAAATGGTTGTCCCATCAATGGAGTTATCTTCTAAACCATTACCCAGAAGAGTAGTCAATTAGTGGTGGCCAACACACTTATCTTAGAAAAGTGGTTAATCTTCTTAAGATGTTATGTTAGTTGATCGTAGTATAAATAATAGTGATAGGGTTAGTTATTATTAAATTCAATATAAGGAAAAAGTGTACAAATTATTTGTTTATTTTTCACAAACTCAGAATTTTTGTTTTTCAAATTTTAGAAATGGTTAGTGGTTGTTCTTTTAGTCCCTTGGCCACTATTCTCCGTAAGAATAAGTTAACGAGTGCAACTATATAGACTGAAAAAGGAACCTGAATATAATACTTACTGCTGAGGAGTATAAATATGTATTATATGATCCCTATCTGATGATTGGGAAGAGTTATACTGAATAGGAGCATGAGGCTGAGAAAATATGGAAGAAGATCGATGAGATGACACATTGCTACATGTTGGCCTCTATGTCTAATGTATTCCAATCTAAATACAAGTATTTGGCCACTGCCTATGATATCAATGCATCATTGGCCACTATATTTGCTAACAAGAGCCAGCTCGCCAGGAAGAAAGCTTATAGAGAGATTATGAATATTAGGATGGTTGAGGGAGTATCGGTTAAGGAGTATGTATTCAAAATGATTGCAACTTTTGAAGAAGCAGAAGTCTGAGGGGCCACTATTGACCCTAAAAGTCAAGTGAACATGGTTCTTAAGACATTGTCAGACTCCTTCTCACAGTTTAAGTTATGTTATAACATAAACAAGTTAAAGATGACTCTAACATAATTGATGAAAGAGCACTAGATAGCAGAGAAAATCATAAGGCCATGGTCCAAGGCCTTAATTGCCACATCTTCTTCTTCAAGGACTTCACCCAAGCCTAGAAAGTTCAAGAAGAAGATGGATAATACAATAGTCCAGTGTAGGAACGAGAATTATACAAGCATAGTGGAATTTAAAATATAAATTCAAGTTTAGGATTGTGTGCTTACTTTTCTCCTAGAATTAGAAGAAACGGTGGCAATAACTAGAATCTGTTAACCGTTAAGCTGTCTGGAACTCGTCTGAATTGTAACCTTCAGTGTATTGCTAACTGGAAGTCTTGCCAAATGCCTACTCCTACACATGAAACATTTCAAAGGCTTGAACTTTTGACCTTTCAAGGTATCCTCTGAACCTCACAAATTAATTTACCAGTGATAGTAGTCTAGGATTTTTTTTTTTTTGAGGAAAAACTGAAAGAGAGCAAGGAAACAAGTGGTGGCTCACTTGCTTAGATTAATTCCTTTTACTTAGCCAACCTCCATTAGGATTATATAAGTTTAGCTGCCCTAATCCAAGATGAACTAAGGCTATTTTACCAATTGGGCTTTTTTATTATTTGTCTTGGGTCTTTAAATAAAAACTAAAAATACTAAAAACTTAACCCACTATATTCATTATTTTATCTGGGCCAAAAAAACCCAAAATAATAATGCACAACCCAAAATAATTATTAGGCCAATTCTTATTTATTTTGTTCAAGCCCATATATTACCTTAAACTTTCTAGAATTAATTAATTAATCTAGTTCATGAATTACTCTTGGGCTTAATTAGTTATTCTACCCAAATAGACTTTCTAGAATACAATAAATTCTCTTATCTCTCAAATAATCCAAACAATTTGTGTAATGACTAAATAGTCATTCTGGTTTCTAAAACTACTTTGTGGGCCAAAAAACATATTTTCCTTAACTTCTAAAAAGACCAAAATGTCAATACTAAATAAATAGTGGCATTTTACATTTTAAATATCTTCATTCATCACCATATGTAGATATTGACCTTGAGAATAATATTGTACAAGTATTGTTTCTGACCTACAGGTGTAATGATGAAAACACCCTCTATGTGACACCTATCATTAAGATAAGACTAGCTGGTACTATCATACTCTTTTAATGACATATACCATTCTTTGATCTTTAGTCCATAATCTATGACCTCCAGAAGTATAGCTGCTTATCTAAAAGGAGTAACCCTTAAAGCAACACTTTTAGTCATTTCCCAGGGCCCTAGATTTTACAGATTATCTTATACCGTCACAAAAGGTTGATCACTTCTTTCATGAAGAAAGGTATAGAAACTCTATTGTACAACTCCATCTTGTTCAACCTAAAGATATATGCCCAACATACAAGGATCTTGATCTCATGGAGGAAATCTCACTTATAGTACATCAAAGTATATACTGTTAGAATGTATGCCAAAATATACTATATATCTCTGTATTTTAGAAATTAATAAAATACTTCATTCATTAATAGTTGTTTGTCTATATATATTTACACATTAAATGTCTAAGTGTGTTAGTAAGTAATCTATGTGATTGGGTCATACTTTCAAAGTAAAGTGTAAATTATGGGTTATTAACACATAAGTAAAAAATTATTCTTGATCGATTGATGAAGTTGGGTACTTTATCAAAGTTTACATCATTACACTATAATTTCTAAATGGGAAATAGTTTACCTTTATCCAGTGAGTAGTTCACTCATGCCAACAGTGTAAGAGTATTTGGAATACATAGAATAGAACCAAGTGATAATAATCTTTATAGAAATACTATAATAAATAAAAATTAGTTTATCGCTGCTACTGCGTGAACGAGTATCCTAATACTTGAGTATGAGTTAATGGTCTCGTGAAGCTGGACTTGTGCACCTTGATGTATGATGGGTGATGTCTTATCACATGACTAATAACCTTATACGCTAGGTGCATAACTCTAGTTAATTAAGATAAACTTATACAATAGAGTTTTTATGCTTCACTTTGTGAAGACAATATCCCTTTGTGATTGTTCGAGATAATCTATATAAACTAGGGCCTTAGAAAATGTGACTAAGTATGTATGTTTTTGGGTAGTTCCCTAATATAAGTGAGTACATACTGGAAGTTATGGATTATCGGACTAGTTATCAAAGGATGGTAGATATTATTGAGAAAGGTATTAGTACAATGTTCCTTTCTCAATGATGGGAGTTACGTAGAGGAGTATTTTTGTTATTACACCTGTAGGTTGAAGACACTGCACTTGCAATATTATTCTTGGAGTCAATATTTCATATGGTTATAAATAAAATATTTAAAATAATAAAATACAACTATTTGTTAGTAAGGACATTTTGGTTATTTTAGTAATCAAGAATAATATGTCTTTTGGTTCCCAGAGTAACTCAAGTAACTTTAGTAAATTTATTTTACTATATTAGTTTATTGGGTGAATTTATTATTAGAAGAATTATTTTAAGAGTCCAATTAATTATTTATTTGAGTTGGAATAATTAATTGGACCAATTTAATTTAACTAATTTATTAATTAATTATCTTGGGCAATCTTATATGGGATCCAAGTAAATCAATTAATTAATATAAGAGCTATTTAATTAGCCTTAGATTGATTTGGAAAAATACCCTAACCCATCAGAGTTGTGGTAACTGCTTAATGATTTTTAGAATTCTTAGAAGCCACCACCGGAAAAAAGGAAAAGAAATAAGATAAGGAAAAATGACATATAGGAAATCTGTGGTTGTTTTTGTAAAGGAAAAGGAAAATTGTTATATATTGTCTAGGTGTTGTGTATTACGAAAATAGTTTTTTAGTTCAAGCAACAACAGAGAGATAATAGTTTTCAGTTCCTAAAAACAATATATAGCGACTATTTTCCATTGGTTTTCATTTGTCCTTCATTCTTTTCCTATAGCTCTCCCAATCTTTTCCTTATTATTCATCGTATTCTATTTTCACCGATAGTGGTCCATAAGAGACTCAAGAATACTCCATAAGGCTAAGAGCTAGCAAATGTGGTACGTGTTAGATGTAAAGGAGCTGATTGTTAGTTGAAATTTTAGTAGAACAAGTGAACGTTCTAATACAAGAAGCTTAGTCAAACCGAAATCTAATACCGGTGATACAACCTAAACGTCCAAGAAGTAAGTACTCCTAGACTTTGGCTTGGAAAAAATTTAAATTTGTTGTTTTTTGCTGCTTTTTTATTTTCTTGGGATCCTTTATATACGTCCAGTTTCACCAAACTACCAACTCATACTCAAATCATACTGTATTTGTCCACGCAATAACAACAATAGTCCAATCTTTATTTATCATAGTACTTTTAAAGATAACTATTGAGTAGTTCAATTTTACATATTCCAAATACACTTACACTATTAGTATGAGAAGACTACTCACTATTCAAAGGTAAACCATTCCCTACTTGGAAACTATAGTATAATGATCTAAATTTTGATGAAGTGCCCAATTTCATCAATCGATTAAGAATGTTTTTGCTTGTATATTAGTAATTCATGATCTGCACTTTACTGTGAAGTACGACCTAACATGTAATTACTTACTAACATAATTGGACTGTATTGTATGAAAGAAATGCAAAAAATAACTTATTAAAACAAATACTTTTATTATTTCAAAACATACATCTTAACAAAAATTTTATGTCTTTTAGGGCATATTTCTGACACTTAGCCTAAGCACTAGTCTAATGCCAAGCCCAAAGTGTAGTACTTTAAATGTGGTACATTGAAAAAAGAAAGTGTCCAAATCTTTTAACCAAGAAAAATTCTACATACAATACTTTTTATCTAGAGTTAATTATGATGGTTGGACCATTATCCACTTGGATTATTGATTTCGGAGCCACTAACCATATCTGTAACTCTTTGCAGGGGTTTAGAATAATAAAGTGACTTAAGAAAAGTAAGCCTGGTCTCCGAGTAGGAAATGGAACATGAGTCTAGGCACAAACAGTAGAAGACCTAGAGTTACTTTTTAATTGTAATAGAGTAGTTTTATTGAAGAATATTTTATATGTACCTAGTTTTAGATAAAAATTTGTTTCAATTGAAAAACTAATAAATCATGCATATTTTGTTGCATTCTAGTCTAGTATTTCTATAAGTAAGATGGAGTAACTTTATGTACTAGGCATATATATAGTAATTTGTTCTTCATAAACCATATGAACAATCAAGTAAATAATGCTTAAATTGAACCTATAACAAATAAGAAGAGAAAAACTAATGTTAATAACTTATGCTTGTGGCATCTAGGGTTGTGTCAAATTAACTCAACTAGGATTTAAAGGCTAATCCATGATGGGCCTTTAGACTCATTAAGACTAGAAAATTAGCCTCAGTGTAAATCATACCTTATAGGAAAGATAACCACAAGGTCATTTACTTAAAAGGCAGATAGAGCCAAGGAAGTATTGACTTTAGTTCACACTGACATGTGTGGTCTTTTGTTCATATAAGCAAGCAGAGGTTTTGAGTATTTTATCACGTTTATGGATAATTGTACAAGGTATAATTACATTTACCTGATGAAGCACAAGTTTTGATCAGATCATGGTATAGTATATCTCCTAAGTGAGTTCAAAGACTACATGGCACACCATGGGATAGCATCTCAGCTAAGTGCTCCTAGGACACTCCAGCAGAATGGAGTAGCTGAGAGAATGAACATGACATTAATAGAAATTGTCCGAAGTATGATATCTCATGCGACTCTTTCTATTTTCTTTTGGGAATATGCCCTATAAATAGCGACATATATTTTGAATTTGGTACATTTAAGTCAGTGTGTAGGACACCCTATAAGATGTAGACTAAATAGAAACCTAGTCTGAATCATCTCAAGATATAAGGATGCCTGGCTTATGTACTAATGAAGGGAGATAAGTTGGAATTGTGCTATTTCGTTGGGTATCCAAAATGAACAAAAAATGGTTACTTTTATCATCTAAACAAGCAAAAAATACTAGTAAATACTAATGCTAGATTCTTAGAGGATGAATAAAATATATTCACTAAAGGTTCGAGTAGAATGGAACTAATGGAAAAGTTACCTTCTGAGTTAACTTCCAGTGACCTAATTGTGGAATAAGAAGATGCACGACCCAATAATCCTGTGCAAAAAGAGCCTTGTCGTAGTAGGAATGCATATAGAGTTCCAGAAAGGTGGATTGGAGAGATATTTGACCTAGTCTCTAATCATTAGGAACAAGATCTCACCAGATACAAGGAGGCTATTGCTGATACTGATGCAGGCATATGGCATGAAGCAATGAAAGCTAAGATTAAGTATATGTACTTCAACCAGGTTTAGGATCTTATTGCTTTACCTGAAGAGATAAAACACATTGGGTGTAAATAGGTATACAAAAGGAAGAGAGGTGTGGATAAAAATGTGAAAATATTCACAAATAGGCTTATGGCAAAAGTTTATACTCAAAAAAAGGGTATCAATTATAAGGAAACTTTTTCCTAATAGCATGCTATAATCCATTTGCATTCTTACTACCATTACTTGTCATTATGACTGGAGATATAGCAAATGAATGTGAAGATGATCTTTCTTAATGGTCATCTTAGTAAAGACATTTATATATCCAACCAAAAAGTTTTGTTGCCAAAGGCCAACAACATATGGTATGCAATCCTAAAAAGCCATTTATGGATTTAAGCAAGCATCAAGAACGTGAAATATTTGTTTTGATGAGACTGTTAATTCTTATGAGTTTATTCAAAACGAGGATGCACCATATGTGTACAGGAAACTAAAAAGCATGAATATTGTCTTTCTTGTATTATATGTGGATAATATTCTACTCATACTAATGATGTAAAGACATTGTTATCTACAAAAGTTTGACTTTCTAGTCAATTCAGTATAAAGGACTTGAGAGAAGTCAGCTATATTCTCAGAATAAAAGTTCTTAAAAGTAGAAAATAGAAAATGTTCGAATTATCCCAAACCACATACATTGACGAAATATTGGCCAAGTATAACATGGACTCATGTAAAGGGACTCAAATCTCTTGTAGACATGGGTTATCTTTTTACTCAAAAAAGTGTCCTAAGACATAAGAGAAAAAAGATAGGATAAATAAGATTCTCTATACTTCGGCTGTAGGAAGTTTTATATATGTCATGCTGCATACTAGGCCAAATATTTGTTTTGTTGTAGGTTTAGTTAGTAGATATCAGTTTTACCCAAGAGGGGTCTATTGACAAACTGTAAAGCATATATTTAAATATGTTAAGGGAACAAGGGTTTATATACTAGTTTACAGAGTTGATGACTTGGTTCCAACCGGATACATAGACTTAAACTTCTAGGCAGATAAGAATAAAAGAAAATGCACAAATGGATATGTCTTCATCTTGTCTAGAGGAGCACAAAACAATCTTATATTGTTGATTTAGCCATAAAAGCTAAGTGGTAGCTTCAGAAGTATCTAAGGAAGTAATATAGCTTCGAAAGTTCCTTTTTGAACTTAAAGTTGTGCTACAGATAGATAAATCAATCGTACTATTTTATGACAACTTAAGAGTTGTCTCATAGGCTAAAGAACTAAGAAACCACAAGAAAAGAAAGCACAATAAGAGGAAATACTATCTAATTCGGGAATTAATTTAGAGAGGGAAATCATGGTGGAATAGATTACCTCAGAGAACAATCTAGTTGATCTATTTAACAAACATTTGGCAGAGAGAGTCTTTAGCAAACACTTAGATATCATAGGGGCGGGCATTTATGGGCGTATATAGTTTTAGAGTGCAAGCAGGACATGGCTAGAATGTATACCCTCCAAACCATGTATTTGATATAAAATTCAATATAATAAATAAAAGTTTTATTCTCAAAGTGTTTGTGTTAACTTTAATTTGACATTCACAACATTTGTTGGAAAAAAACCCATTATATCTTTGTAAGTGATTCATATGAATACAGATCTTTCATAGTAAGGTATGAATTATGGGTTAGTTAACATATAAACAGTAGTTCTTAATCGGTTGATGAGAATGAGAATTTCATTAGGACAAAAATTATTATATTATAAATTTCAAATGGAGAATGATTTACCTTTAGTTAGTGAGTAGTTTTCTCACTTTATGGTAAGCATATTAGAATATGTAGAGCTAGACCTATAGTAGTAATTTCTAAAAGTAATAAAATTCTCAGACTACTACTGCTATAGCGTGGACTAATACCTATGACTTGAGTGTGGGTTGATAATCTGGCAAAACTGGAAGTATATATTTTGATATCCTATAGATAAGGTCCTGTCGTAGAATTAATATATTTGTGTGTTAGATATATGTAACTAGATAATTAAGACAGACTCGAACAAGATAACTTCTATACTCCTTGTTGAAAAAATCATCCTCTTGTGATTGTCCAAGATAATCTAAATAATACAGGGCCCTGGAAACATGACTTAGTTTGTATGCTTTTGGATGGCTCATAAAAATAAGCAGATACATTTTGAAAGTCATGGATTATCGAATTAGATGTCTGAGAATGGTAGCCGTTACTGAGAAAGGTGTTAGTACATTTATCCAATCTCAATGATAGGTTCTACATAAAGGGGGATATTAGTCATAATACCAATAGATCAGAGACATTACTAAGCATAGCATTGTTCTTATGATCAATATTTTCTTATAGTGATATTAAGAAATATTTAAAATATAAAATACAACTATATATCAGGGGTATGTTAGTTATTTTAGTAGTCAATAAATTAGACTTGCTAAATAACCCGTTTAATTTTCTCTTTGGGTCTTAAATAAACGGGTTTTATGCTACCACTTAACTAGAAAAACCTAATATGTCACACACAATAGAGGAATTAGTACTCAAGATATTATTTGACAATATTATGAGTTAATTTGTGAGAAGAAATAATTATTTAGGTAAATTATAAAATGTTTATAATTATTAGAGTCAAATTGCAATTAATAAGACTTAATTGCAAATTGGAGATCTAAGCCCATAATAATTAGGAAATGAATGGCTTCGTACTTAATTTTTCAAGGCGGTGGAAGATAGAAAAATTTTCTCTTGAAATATATCTATATATATACAGAATGAAAAACAAGAAGCCCTTTTAAGATCAATTTGTGGGCCATCATACTATTATAATACTATGATGTATGCTATTATAATACTATGATAGTATACCATACCATATATGGTTAATAACGCATTTTATGGCCCACAAATTGATCTTAAAAGGGCTTCTTGTTTTTCATTCTGTATGGACACAAAACATGTGTGTGTGTGTTTTGTTTGTTTTGGATGCCGCAACACACGGAAGCCCATGAATTAAAAGGCTTTCATTTAGGTTATATGGTGGTAGAAAATTTCCTATAAAAGCAAGAGAATTTGTTCTCTGTTGATTCGGAGGAAATTAGCCACCCTCACAAACAAAAGGATATTGAAAGCCTTCTTTGTTCTTGTCTTCTCAAAATTAAAACCTAACTACAAATAAAATTTTTTAATAGAAAATTTTGGTAGTTTTTAAATACAACCTCATGTGGATCAATATTAGAGAAATTCTATTCTTGGAATTTTGTAGTTCGTGACTCGAAAAATTCTCTAAAGGATTTCACGTGCAAAGAATTTTTTTTTTAAACGGTTACATTTTCGAGGTAATGAATTTTCTTTTCCTCTCTTACCCCATTTAATTACATACGAGTAATTCCATTACATGGATTTTGTTTTAATTTTCATTGTGCATAAATTATTTTTACATGATCGAAATCCAATAGTGGTATCAAGGCCATTTCGTATATGTTTTACGGGTTTAATATTATTATTTTGAACTGATTTCATAAATATATTCATATTTATGAAATTGTTTCACAAATATTTTGATTTTAGAAAATTCATTTTAGTGAGTCATTATTATTTTTCCTTTGCATATTAATTATTGAAATTAGTTTCAATAAAAGGATTTATGAAATCTTGAGGAAGTGGTTTTCTTATTAAAAAATGGCAAGCAGTTTTTGAAATATCGATTGCTGAAGCGTTTAGTGGTGGAAAAGAAAAGTTTTTTTTTTTTTTTTTTTTTTTTGGTTAGGCTGGTCACCTAAGAAATTTCCTTGCTTTGCCAAAATCTAGTGGCCTGCTATGCAAGCTGGCTATCACCTTGAAACAAAATTTGTAGCAAGTTGGTGCTTGAAGAAATAGGAATTGGTTTATATATATATATATATATATATATATATATATATATATATATATATATACATATATATATACATATATATATATACATATATATATATACATATATATATATACATATATATATATACATATACACATGTACATATATGTATATATATATATGTATATGTTTATGTATATAGATATATACATAAACATATACATATATATATCTCTTTCCCTTCGTCAACTAGACTTGAGAACAGTGCCTGAACTCTTTTTTCTTTCCTTCTACGAGGCTATCCTAGTTCCGCTAACACAGGGAATTGCTCCTCTTAAAGCCTTATGTAGATGTAGTGGATAAGCTCTCTCTTACGACTCGGAACTTTGTTCACGACATGGTTAGCCGTGCTTTGATTGACCGAGGGTTTGCTTTCTCTTTGTGGTCCTTATTGGGTGCTGGCGAAGCATGAGAGGATAGGTCCTTCTTCATGACTTGCTTTCCCCCGCTTGATACATATACATATATGTATATATAGATATTTGTGTTATATATATATATATATATATATATGTATGTATGTATGTATACATTACTTGATAAGAAACAAGTACAAAATTTTCTTGGTGTTCTTAATTATGCTTCTGATTTTATACAGAATCTTACTTCTCTTCGGAAACCATTTCAAGAATTATTGAAAAAAGATAAGATATTTTCTTTTTCTCCTTTTTTGGAAGAACAAGTAAAACAAATCAAAACAAAATGTAAAGATTTACCAAAATTACAGTTACCTAGAAAGGATGATGATTTGATTCTAGAAACAGATGCCTCCAAATATGGTTGGAGTGGTATCCTTATAAAAGTAGATTATAATAATCAACATGAAAGATAGGAAAATCACTTTACTGATATTGTTTTGGAACATTTAGTGATACACAATCTCGATATCATATCAATGAAAAAGAATTATTAGCAATAATAAAAAGTTGTCAACACTACTAGAAAAAAGGGCTTTAATGACGCTAAAAAGCGTCGTTAAATATATCTATAGTAACGCTTTTGTGCTCCTGACGCTTTCAAAGAGCGTCGTGTGTATGGCCGTCACAATAGGTTCCGTGACGCTATTTAGTGTCATCAAATATCATCTGTTGTGACGGAAAAAAGCGTCATAATAGGTATTTTAAGTGACGCAAAAATTTGTCAGTAAACTCATGTTATTATGACAACACTTTAAGTTACAATAGGTTGGTTTCTATTACATATTTATATGTCAGTAAAAGATCGTTAATATGACACTGTTATTGGTCACAAAACATTTTTTGAATAACGAAATTTGACGTCATTAAAAATTGGAAAATATGTCACACTTATACCGTCATAATAAAGCTCTTGAATAACGGGTTTGTGTGTCAGGAAAATAGAGTTAAATTGACAAAATAAGGCGTCACTATAGACTTCTATCATGACGGATTTTAGCGTCATTAAATCTTAATAGTATGACAAAAAAAAAGTGTCACCATAGACTTCTGTAATAACGTATTTTTACTATCATGAAACCTTTGTAGTATGACAAAAAAAGCGTCACCATAAAATTCTGTAATGACGTATTTTTAGTGTCATGAAACCTTTGAAGTATAACAAAAATAAGCGTCATCATAGATTAGCCATCTGAATAAATAAATTAAATATTTCACTAAAAATCCAAAAAAATATTTTTTTGTCCATGTCGTATATATATTATATATATAATAATAACACACAATTATTAAATAGACATCATTAAAAAGTCAACGCAATCAAAAGTAACACATATTAAAGAGTAATCCTATAAATTTCATAACATTCAAAAATTGTCCAAACATAAGTACTAAGTATTTAGATACATGGATAAAGCCAAGTATTAGCCCTCGAAAAAAACATAGTAGCATTAGTTTATCTTGTCCCACAAAAGTAGATCATTTGACCAAGCATTAGGCCTTCCAAATAAACATAGTAGCAATAATATATTTTCCATAAAGCCAAGCATTAGGCCTTCCAAATAGCTTCGACACTGGAATACGTATTTAATACGCTCGCGGATCTTCACCTACAATAATATAGAATGAATTTAGTAAAAATATTATAAAATATTCTTAGAAGGAAAAAAAATTAAATTAATTAACAATGTAAGAGATTAGATAATTACCAAGTGTCAGTGGCCAAGCGATTCCTATTCCAATGGAATCTCCAATAGTACGAATAAAATCTCTTGGTCTCAACAATTTCTCGTCCCGATGAAACGGGACTAGAACCATTACTTCACACCAGTCCTCACCCAGCAGTACACCCCCAACTTCATGGGATGGGTCCACACTTTGAATAAAACCTTTGGCAACTATTTTGGATGTATCCAACATGCTTAAAAGTGACACATAGGCATGAACCTACAAGATATATTTTTATTCAGTTAAAAGTGAATTAGGAAAACAAGCCAAATCGCTCATGCTCACTAGCTAAAGGAAGGTAGACTTAGATGCTTAAAATGCTATATAATACTCAAAAAAGCCAAAAGATTGCATAATAGACATCATATCCAATCTTTATGCCAAAGCCAAAAGATTGCACAATAGAAATATTAGACATATCATGAATAATACGGTAGAACAATTAAATAGGACATCAACCTATATATATGCATACTTTGCTATAAATACAAACAAGTAGCACAACCATGATATTGTAATATTTTGTATACCCTCAATGTGGTGGTGTTACTTGTTAGAACCCATTGAGGGAACTCTTGAAACAAGTGGGGATGAACAATCTCTACGAGACACTAACATAGCACGTATCTCGGCAAGCTCTTTTGCTTGTTCACTCAACTGTGCTTTCATGCTTGTAAGTTCTTCTCTTTGCTCTTGAATAATACGAAAAGAAGTGGTACGACTTGGAATTTCACCCCACACATCCGAAGGGTGAACACCGATGCCAAACGTGCGGACCACTGCCATATCTATCCGGTCCAACAACTTGGGAGAAGATATCATTTGGACCAAGTCTATCTTCGAGCCGGGGGGAGTTGTGAACTCCTTTCATCCATTTCATTCTTTAAGATGAATAAGCAATCACAAAAGTTAGTACGTATTGTGACAATTTATAGTAATATTTAGTGTAAGCAACAAAACGGAGTACATATACTTCAAGAATGCATAATATTGGGAAAAAGTCATAGAATCTCAAATCTACATATTAAGGCACATTGAAGCGAGGTTATGACTCAAGTTTTCAACCTCCTCAAGATTTCAGCTATTGTGACACCTAGCTCCAAGTTGTCATACATATCAGAGACATACAAGACAAGAAAACCAAATAATGGCTGAAAATAAGCAACACATATATGCGAGATGTCCTACCCTCAAGTTGAACATATGCCAATTGATCCCAGCAAAACAGGAGAATTAATTAACATGTTATTTGCAAAATTGCTGCACTGACAAGTGAGATTAGCAAAACTATCCACTTTTTTACAGCACAGTAGCATCCTCCCCTTTTTCACCTCGAATATCAAAGTAATTGACAACAAGTAACCAAGTTGTAGACAAGTAAAATGAGTAAAGACAAACGCTGCCATCTTATAAAAGGACCACGTAGTATCAAATAAAGCTGAAAATAGACTGAAAGTGGCTATATATGTATGCTGAAAATTGTTATGTTTCTTTGTTTACAAGAATTGTTTGGTGTGGCTGCTGAACAAAATGGTTGAGTCTAAAATTTATTTATAATTTCAGGGAAGGTATTGAACTGATTTTTGGAGGCTTTGAATGCAAACCAAGCCATAGGAACAAAAAGAATGAAAACTGGTTGTACAAAGTTCTTCAAAAAAAACTGTTTTACCAAAGTTGGCTTTGTGCTCTGTTTGAATGGTTCTGGAATAGCTGGGTTTAAGGGATGCCTAAAACCCAATCATTGTTGTCTCAAACATGCATTCAGAATGCTAAGATGTTGTAGGTCATGTAGAAGAATTGAAAAATAGAATTGGTGCAAAATGAAAACAAACAGTGTATTCTGCTGTGTCCTATGTAAAGCAAGTCTGTTCTTTCATTAAACTGTACCAAATGGCCATGGATTCTGGAAACCTATGACTTGCACTTTGTAGGTAATTATCTTAGGAAGATTTTGAAACAAATTTGACATGATTTGGACTTGTGGGTAGAAAGTTATGCATTTTACACCATAGACTGCCCAGGCTGGAAAGCAGAAATTATGATTGCATTTCCAAGTTCATAAGGCTATTTGGTACCACTTAATCAACAAATAGAGATGTCAGCAATTACATTTTTCGGAAGCTAAGTATGAGTACCTTTAGTGTTCCCACAAAAAATGCTGCCAAAAAATTTCTAACATCAAAGGCTTGAGATTAGGTGACTGCTTCAGAGATCATAGCTGTCCTTAAGGACATTTTGGAGTAAAACAGCCTTGACAATTAAACTGCACAAAATAGCTGGGCTGTTTTTAGTATTTAGTGTTCACAACTGTACATAGGTGGCTTCTATAAATTTTTCTTCATATCAAAATTAAGGTAAGACTTTATCTTTTGGAACAAAAATTGATCTAGCCATGATAAGGTTCAATTTCATATAGGCTTTCATGGTTGAAAATGAAAAATTCTGTTTTCCTGAATATGAGGTCCATATATGGGGTTCGAACTTTCCTGAATTCATAATATTGCAGGCAGCAAGTCAATGGCCCTCAAACCACTAGAATTAGTAGAGAGGTTGAAACTTAGAGAGCTAGAGACTCCAACAGCTACAATAGAAATTTTTGTATGGAAAACATTGTATAGTATGTCGCAAGGATATTCAATGGTCATATAGAATTTCAAGCACAACATTTTTTGAGAACTCAAAACAAATAGAGAGAGTTAGATGCATTGAATATCTCCATGGCACTACCACACACACAACAATAGAACCCTCACATACAACAAAACAAAACACTTTGGCTAACCAAGCTGCAGGAAAAACTAAAACAACAACAGTTTGCATGCAAAAAAAAAAACTGACCAAAACTGCATTTTTTAACACTTAACAAACTGTTTTTTGTACAAAAGCTAACCAAACTGCCAAAAAAAACGTAATTTCAACTGCATTTTTTAACACAAACCAAACTGTTTTGTTTAACACAACCTAACCAAACTACTAAAAAAGACCTAACCAAAACTGGATTTTTTAACACTAACCAAAGTACATCTTATCACAAAAGCTAACCAAACTGCTGCAAACAAAAACAGCAAAACAGTTGACTGCATTTCCTGAACACACAGTTTGCATGCAAAAAAAAAACCTAACGCTTTAACCAAACTGCACAAATTATGCAGCCCGGATGAAGACACTACCACACACACAACAATAGAACCCTCACACACAACAAAACAAAACACTTTGGCTAACCAAGCTGCAGGAAAAACTAAAACAACAACAGTTTGCATGCAAAAAAAAAACTGACCAAAATTGCATTTTTTAACACTTAACAAACTGTTTTTTGTACAAAAGCTAACCAAACTGCCAAAAAAAACGTAATTTCAACTGCATTTTTTAACACAAACCAAACTGTTTTGTTTAACACAACCTAACCAAACTACTAAAAAAGACCTAACTAAAACTGGATTTTTTAACACTAACCAAAGTACATCTTATCACAAAAGCTAACCAAACTGCTGCAAACAAAAACAGCAAAACAGTTGACTGCATTTCCTGAACACACAGTTTGCATGCCAAAAAAAAACCTAACGCTTTAACCAAACTGCACAAATTATGCAGCCCGGATGAAGACACTACCACACACACAACAATAGAACCCTCACACACAACAAAACAAAACACTTTGGCTAACCAAGCTGCAGGAAAAACTAAAACAACAACAGTTTGCATGCAAAAAAAAAAACTGACCAAAACTGCATTTTTTAACACTTAACAAACTGTTTTTTGTACAAAAGCTAACCAAACTGCCAAAAAAAACGTAATTTCAACTGCATTTTTTAACACAAACCAAACTGTTTTGTTTAACACAACCTAACCAAACTACTAAAAAAACCTAACCAAAACTGGATTTTTTAACACTAACCAAAGTACATCTTATCACAAAAGCTAACCAAACTGCTGCAAACAAAAACAGCAAAACAGTTGACTGCATTTCCTGAACACACAGTTTGCATGCCAAAAAAAAACCTAACGCTTTAACCAAACTGCACAAATTATGCAACCCGGATGAAGACACTACCATACACACAACAATAGAACCCTCACACACAACAAAATAAAACACTTTGGCTAACCAAGCTGCAGGAAAAACTAAAACAGCCACACACACAACAAAGCAGCCCATACATTCAACAGTTCACACCCCCCATGCACAAATTCAGTCCCAATCTCATTGGATCCCAAACTTCAAACATTCAAA
Organism: Voacanga thouarsii; assembly: GCA_026120185.1. Lineage (NCBI taxonomy): Eukaryota > Viridiplantae > Streptophyta > Magnoliopsida > Gentianales > Apocynaceae > Voacanga > Voacanga thouarsii. Next base: position 1,855,329 of record JANUWF010002200.1, read on the forward strand.
GTTCAAACCAAACATCTCCTGAACAGTCCCAAACTCCAAACATTCAAAGTTCAAACCAACATCTCCTATGCAGTCCCAAACTCCATGAACATTTCAAAGTTCAAACCAACATCTCCTATGCAGTCCCATCCAATCTCCACACATTCAACACATCCAACTACGAAAAACGGCATATTCCAATAAAACATAGTTGTCCCAAAATATATAAAGAAAGGCATCTTCCATTATGACAAAATCTAATGAGTCATATGCATGATTACCACTGCACTCGCCACATGAGAGTTGGAAGAAGTTCCTCTGGCATCCGTGTAACACTTCTTGAACATTTGTACACGGGTTGGAGAATGGCCTTGCTCCTTTGCTGCATAATCCAATTTACTGTAAGTACTTAATAGAGGCCAACATATCATTCAAAAATATGAAGAAGTTACCATATCATCACGAATTTGATTGTAAGGCTTCTTCCCTGTCCTATGATTCATGTTCTTCATATTTACTGTTCCTTTTATTCTTCTCTGCCATTGCACGAATTTAGAAAATTCAGTCATCAATAGATTTGACATGGATATCAATGTATCAATCAAGAAAGAGTATGAACACGTGTTCGTACCTTCCCTTGATTGAATCCCACAATTGCGGGAGATTAGTCCACTGAGCGTGAATCACGCGATCATCGGTGCATGGAGTTTGGTGATGGATGTCTTTTGTTGCATCATACCATTCGCTCTTTAATGATGCTTTCCAGGTCCTCCATTTTATGCCAATTGATCTTAGGATAGCAGGCTTAAGACCGAGCGGTACATTAAACTTCTCCTGCACATGGACAAGAAAATAACAAAACTTAAATACATATTACTATATAATGTACTTCAATATTAGAACAAAACGTCAAATACCTTCACAACATTGAACATCTCATTCTTGTTGTCTCGAGGAATCTGAGACCATGATTTGATATCTATCGGAGCGTACATTCCATTCCTTGCTATGGTTCCCAAATATTCGGTCAATTTACTACGGTTTGTTCCCACCGGCTGTCCAAACTTGTTGAACTCAACCTCCAAAGGCTTCGCATTTCGAGGCGGCCCCAAATAGAGGTCATATAGGTTGGTCCTCTCTTGCGAGTTGTCTCGCATCTCCTTGTACTTACTTCTCATACAAAAATTTGAGCGAGGACTCATTAGGTAATACAAAAATATAGAAAGCATATGAGAAGCCAACAAATATAAATATACCTTGACTTTCGCTTTGTTGCAGGACTTGACCCTCAACCTCTTGTGCAACATGGGCAGCGGTAATTTCATCAGCCTCTTGTACAACATGCGCCTCGATACTGCAATCACCACGTTGGTTAGGTTGACTGGTACTTCTTCTTCTTCCCCTAGGTCTTGCCATGCCTGGATTCAAATATGGGCATCAAATGTTCGCACCAAAGATCAGTAATTTCATATCCAAAAAAATCCCCAAAAATAACACAAGACATTTATCAACTATGTTAAAAAAAAAAACAGTAAACAAACATACAGAATACATAGAAACATATTATACCACTTGCAACATGGCATAAACAATGGAGAATGAACATTGTATCTCATATTACAACCATTTACAATGTACACAACTACGCCTTGAATAGAATGGTTCTCAAAACAAGTTTGGACAATAAAAGCAACTTATAAAGTAAAGATTGTTCAAGTAGGCTGTAATTTCAACTTCAACACCATCGACCCCTTCGACAACCCGGTGACTTCCTCACTTCCCAAATCTGCCTGGATGTTACAACTTTCACTACTGCAAATAACTCTCAACATCAACTACGGACCCCATGTTATACACAGCCCTCGGATTTGTGGTTATAACAATTTGCCAATTACTTTCAGTTGGGTCTCCAACGTAAAAGACTTGCGTTGCTTGAGAAGCTAGAATGAAAGGCTCTTCATGGGGCCTAACATCAGTGAAATTGGCCAGAGTAAAGCCCTCAGTATCTTGCTTCAACCTTTTCCCTGTTGATACCCAATTACATCTGAACAACACACCTCTACGCCCGTCTCTATAATCTAACTCAATCACATATGTTAATTTCCCCAAATAAGACACATCACTTGAAATTGGATTTCTGTCCCTAACGCTTGAGAAACTAGTTGTTGTTGCATTTACAGAAACGCCACTATTTTGTGTTTTCCTTCTGCGTTCAACTTCTACGAGTATGATATCGAAAGCCGTTCACCAAGAACCTATCGTATTTAAGACCAATGCCATTGGGTCCTACGGCCAAATGCTTCAAATCCTTAGAAATTATATCATCATCATTGAATTGCAATGCCTTCACCTAGGAAATCGGCAAGAGTCAATGTAAGCTTAAGCATCATTAAAGTATAACTTAAGCATGCTACACGAGATGAATCTTACATAATTGCAAAACCAATTCGCAAATTCTTCACTATGGATGCGCTCAATTTCATGTAAACTTGCACGAGGATGCTTTTGTTCCACTAGTCCATGATGCTTGGTTGCATATACATACTATGCATTAGTTAAGCGTGGCTTCATGGCCACTAATCTAATGAAGAATATAAATCCTCTATCTTATACGTACTCTAAGTAAGGTTTTACGAGCGTGAGAATTAAATAACACATATTGATGTGCTATCTTCAATGTGTCTTCATCAAATTTTGTAGGAACTCCTTTTCCAAGTGAACGTCCGAGTTGGTTTGAAAATATCTAACTTGACATAGGAATTGGCTTCATGATCGTCATTCCTACTTGGTCGGTTGAACTTTGTCTCCACATAGTCGGCAAGATATAACGAGCAAAATGTCAAACATTCCTCGGCCAAGTACCCTTCGGCAATAGAACCCTACAGGCGACTCCTATTACGAACATAGGACTTTAACGTGCTCAAATACCTATTTAAATTCAACTTTCATACATTAGTTTCAATGTCATTGATGTTCATGTTTGTAATCGCAAGAAAGAATAACCTAAACATTAAATGAATAAAACGTGTACCTCTCTATAGGATACATCCATCGATAATGAACCGGCCCGACTATCCTAGCTTCGGATGCTAAATGGACGAGTAAGATGCATCATGATGCTGAATGATGAAGGAGGGAAGACTCGCTCCAATTCACAAAGGATAATTGCAATCTCTTGCTCTAATTGAAACACTTCATTCGGATGAAGCTCGGTGCGGCACAACTTTCTAAAGTATCTGCTGAGCTTTATTAACGGATAGCGGACAGCCTTAGGTAAAACTTTTCTTAGAGCGATTGGCAGCAATTGTTGCATCAAAATATGATGGTCATGGCTTTTAAGTCCGAGAAAGCTTAGGTGGATTAAGGTGTACGCACTTAGACAAGTTGGCAGCGTATCCAGTCCGGCACCTTAACACCTTTCAAAGTCTTGCAAAATGTCACTTTATCCTTCTTACGTAGTACAAAAGAAGCCGGTGGTAAATACACCTTACCATTACCCCTCTCAACGGGATGAAGGTCGGATCGAATACCCATATCCTTTAAGTCGAGACGTGACTTAAGGTCCGTTTCTTATCCACCTCCAACAATATTGCGCATATGGTTTCGAAACGTTCTTTTCAATATGCATTACATCAAGATTATGGCGCATCAAATTGTCCTTCCAATATGGCAACTCGAAGAATATACTTTGTTTCTTCCAATTATGGGGCAATTGCTGGTTATCATTGATAGACCCTTCCAAATTTGATCTGTTTTCCATCCAACTCATGCAATATTGTATCCCCGATCAATGCGAGACGGTGGCCTTCCATGTTCTTGATGACCATCAAATGACCACGCATCATATCGAAAACGATGAGTAGGAGACAAAAACCTACGATGCCCCATGTAGCAATGTTTGGCACCATTCTTCAACCATTGAGATTTTGTCTCCTTATGACATATAGGACATGCTAGCTGCCCTTTAGTACTCCACCCAGACAAATTTGCATAACCGGGGAAATCACTAATTGTCCACAACAATGCGGCACGTAGCTGAAAATTCTGCTTCGAAGATGCATCAAATGTTTGCACGCCTATGGCCCATAGCTCTTTCAATTCGGCAATTAGCGGCTGTAAATAAATATCAATATTATTACGGGAGCGAGATGGACCGGGTATCAACAATGATAGTATGAAATACGGTTGCTTCATGCACATCCAAGGGGCAAGTTGTAAGGCATAAGTATTACGGGCCAAGTACTATGAGCAACATTCATATTTTTAAAAGGATTAAAACCATCGGACGCCAATCCCAACCTCACATTACGTGCATCTTTTGCAAAATCAGTATTTATAGCGTCAAAAGCTTTCCAAGCGGGTGAATCGGCGGGATGCCTCATCCGACCATCATCCATGCGCCCTTCGCATGCCATCTCATGGAAGCCGAAGTCTTGGGCGACATGAATAGACGTTGTAGTCGAGGTTTCAAAGGAAAGTGCCACGAGAACTTTCTTTGCAATCTTCCTCTTCTCTCCCGTTGAGTCATTTTCAGAAATGACCCACCTAGACACTTTACACGTTTCACAATCCTTCAGTCCTTCCTTATCCCCCGGTACAATGTACAATCATTAGGACAAGCATCTATTTTTTGATAGCCTAAACCCAGTTGCTTCATCAATTTTTCAGCTTCATAAAAAGATTTAGGAAGTTCAACACCCTCAGGCAATGCTTCTCTCAACAAATCAAGTAGCATATCAAAATGCTTGTTAGACCACTTCCCGGCGCACTTGAGATGAAGTAACCGAATGATGAAGGCAAGTTTAGAGAATTTCTTACAACCTGGATACAAATCTTGTTGAGAGTCATTAATTAGCTTGTAAAATTTTTCAGCATCTGCGGCAGTCGAAATACTTTCTTCATCTACATTTCCACAAGGTGGGACCCCAAAAGCATCATGCAGCATTGCTTCCATGTCATCAGGCATAGAGGCTACATTATTTGAAATGGGCTCGGAGTGTGATGTACTTAAACTAGGTGTAAAAAGTTCTCCATGTGCTATCCAATGTGTATAGCCCTTAATAAATCCAACAACAATCAAATGCTCCCTGGCCTCAATTTTTGTCCTCATTACTCCGTTTCCACATTTCAGACAAGGACATAATATCATTCCATTTAAACTTGCGTTGTTCATTGCAAAGTTTAAAAACCTTTCGACTCCATTTTCATATTCAATGCAATTCCTTGGAAGTTTCATCCAACCCTTATCCATACTTTTGAAACTAATTATCCAACTCAAATGCCAGCAACAAATGGAAGAGAATTTACCTATGTTAGGATCACATTAGAATACAAGTGGAGAAATCCCTAAAAAAACAGCAAGCAATACCTATTACAATAAATAGGAAGAAAGTTCTAATATGTTAAGCGGTGCGTGAACTTTCTAATTTGAAGTAGGAAGAGGCTCTACTTGAAGATAAGTGGTACGACTCGGTCCTGGAATTAATAGAGAATATGACAAAACATATACTACTATAGAAAAAGCGACCTCTTTGTATTGAGCAGGGTGAGCAAGAGATAGACTTAGGTTGTTTGGTTGAAAGAAAAAATCTAACTGCCTCAGCCTGAATCTTGGTGCATCTCTATTCTTCTTTCATCCCATTCCTCAAATGATATATGATGATATTATTGGAAACCTTTAGGTCTCTAATGAACCAGTATTCTGGATTATTACACAACTTTATTATTAAAAAACACAAAAAAAAGAATTTGTTTTTTAGTGAATGAAAAAAGGCATGTTTTATTGGTGAAAATTTGAAGTGTAATTACTTAGATATGATTAAATTGAAAAGGAAATATGATTTTAAAAAGAAGAATGATTTTAAAGGCCGATTGATGGACGAGAAATTAGTTTGCAACAATAGTAAAGTAGGATGAACAAAGCTGTAGTAATTTAAATAGACACTAGTAAATGCCTTTGGAGTCTTGCTATATGGGCTTATGATCTGTTGCATTCATATGTGTTGTCTAAGCTTCGACTAGATCACTAAGAGAAGAAGAGTAACATACCAAATAGGGCAGTGGAAATTTGATATTGGTCCATAATTTCTACTTGAAATAGTGCGGGATTTTGGCTAATCGGAACGAGTAAATTTTTTAGCTTATGTTGATCAAGAACGAGATGCGACCAATTTTGATGATTTCGGTGCTTAATGTGATTTACTTTTCTTGTAGAATAGAGCAGAAAACACTTATCATTAGGTTATGAATTCCTTCAAATGTCTTTGTATTGATGCAATGAAATAAACAAGGAAAAATGAAAGTCAAGATTCTTTTTTTTTTTTTACAAATTAATTAATTGAATTTTCTCCGCTAAAACTCTGAGAAATTGAAAGAATCTATGTATCCCAAACATATCTTACATAATCTATCATCCTCATGACAAAATCAGTTCAAGAATTTGAATTTATATTTAGATTCTCAGTCCCCTCTTTGTTTAAGCAATCACCAGGATGAACGGACTGCATACTTCTACTTAAAAGAAACAATGCAATACGAGTTACAAAGATGGTTAAGCGATTGATGGACACTTCATACTTCATTTGTAGAGAATAAAACCCACAATTTCCCTAATTTCAAAAACTACCAATCAACAGCATCCATTGAGCCGTAAACAAATCTGAATTAGAACTTATTTCAGCCATTGAAATGCAATTGTTAGGATCATCAATACACAAGAAATAGTAAAATGCACATACAACTACCTTAAACTTCTCTTTTTATTACATTAATTCTATACATCACAACTTATCCCAAACACCTATGCCAAATGGACTCAACATATTCCAGTAAGACAAACGGAAGATAGAAAAGCTTTTCTATCATTCCCATAACTGCACAAACAACAACCAAATCTAAATAAAAAACTTAAGAATAGAGAAGAACAACTTCTAACTGAGATAACCAAACTAGTGGCTAAAATGCCTGAAGTAAGGACTCCAGAATATTGACCAAATTCTAAATTGAACATGCAAATTTTGCAACCAAAAGAAGAGAAAAAAACTAGAGCCATTTAACAACCAATTACATACCACAAACTGTGAACTGCCATGATTTCAAAAATGGGATTTGCATAAGCCATCATCACTATTAATATGGAAGGGTTAAAGAACTCTAGAATAGAAAATCTAGCAGTGAACAGAAATCTAGCAGTGAACAGAAAGTTGAAAACAAGACAAAATTCTTTTGAAGCACCATTTCCAGCACTCTAGAACACAACAGCAAGGATTCAAAAAAAGCCCCTTCAGACTCCCATTCAAACTAAACAATTCAGACTTTGGATATTCGTAATAACCCAATTGCAACATCAACCTATAAATACGTCAACTCAACTACACATACATACGGAGATAGAGAACTCACAGAGTGAGAAATTTGCTGAGGTTAGGTTTTAACAAAAAAGCAGAGGCGTACATAATCCAAATTGACCGAAGAATACTTACCAATCTAAAGAGCGGCGTACGGACCGCGGCTCGATAACGTCCCTCTGCAATGCCGATACCGCTTCACACGAGTCGCTCGCGCGAGAGGACCACTTCAATCGGTTGTGCAGAGAAGATGCTGTGAGAGCGAGACGGCTCTTTAGTAGAGTGCTTTCCGAGTGAAATTCTTCTATATTCCGAATAGAGATGCTATGCCTAAAAGCAAGTTTTCCTAGTCAACGGAAGACTTTACCGAATCTCCTGGGCCTTCTAGGGCTATGTCTTCAATGTCGGCGTAACGATTGTTTTTGTCGGCGGCTTTGTAGAGGCGTAAGGCTTTCGTTCGGTTAAAAATCTCCCCCTTGACTAGTGATTAGGCTTGTCTCATATGACAAAATCGGGGAAGACAATCAAGTCCACTTCCAAGCCATCGGAAGCAGGAAATAGTCACTCTCTGGAGAAGACAACGCGCAGAGGAGTTTGGGCTGAAGAAGCTGCGAATCAAGCTCTATTTCATCCGATTTCACTCAGCGATTTGAAGGAATTCGTCCGATTTCACTCAACGATTTGAAGGAAAAATCCTAATCCCTTCATCGCCCGCCATTGTTGTTGCTCTCGGCGCCTTCAAGTCTGCACAGCCCTCGTTTTTTTCCTTCCCTCCAACGACGCGCGATTTTTTTTTTGTCAAAGTGTTATGCGCGCCTGAGGATGGTAAAGTGTTAGGAAAAATGGAATTTTTTTTCTTGACACAAAATTGTGTCATAACAGTACATTGCCTAATAAAACTACGTCGTATTGATTCAATATAATAACACTTAAAAAGCCAGTGTCATTATAACTATTACATTATTACACTTTATAAAAAGTGTCATTAAAAATATGTTATTAAAGCCCTTTTTTCTAGTAGTGCAAAAATTTTACTACTTTTTATTACCTATACGATTTCTGTTGAGAATAGATAATACCTAAGTAAAAGCATTCATACAAAATAATCTACCCTCCAAACCTGAGTATAAACAATTTATTAGATGGCAGACTTTATTGTCTGAATATTCTTTTGATATTGAAATTATCAAATCTGATAAAAATATTTCAGCAGATTTCTTAACTAGAGATGGCAGAGTATGCAAAACATCTTATTGAAGCAATTACAGTGATGAATGCTCAGGTACACTCTATTGAGAAAAATATCTCTGACATTATTGATATTGCAAATCTTGACAGCAATTCAAAAGAATAATTAGATAGAGAAACCTTTTCATTTTGTATTTGTTTTAATTTTCTCTTATCTATCAAAATTTCTTGTTTATATTCTCCACATTGTTCTTCAAACCTATCAATGATAAAAGCAGAACTACTTGTTTCAGTAATCTCCATTTTCATCAGAGGAAGTGTATTCTGTGTCTGTTAAGATGAATATACTATCATCTTATTCAACTTCTTGAAATTCATTAACTTGAACAAATTCACCTTGTTCAATCAATGTTTGAATATCGCCATCGATTTCAATGTGAGATAATAACAACATATATCAATCATGGTTGTAAAACAATATAACAAAGTGAGAGATAACCAATCAATAATCTATAATCTCATTTAGTTGCAAAATAAAAGAGGTCCAACATGATTCCGTACCTTATCCTCCGTTTTGACCGTAGATCTATTGGGTATCTTGGAGACTTTTAACGTGCGTTGCAGCACTAACCTTAGACTAAACTAAGGTAACTTCTCTCTATTCCTTCAGTAGAGTACATCACAGCCTAAATTCGTTTTCTACCTTTAGGCGTAAAGAAGAAAGATAAAAAGTAGTTGTAGTAATTTACTTGCAAACTAAAGAGAAGATAGATTATTGAAATAGAAGTTTTATTTCATAGTGAGAGAAATACAAGGATATTACAAAAGAGAGGAGGTTGGATTCTCAATTCCCTCTCTAGGAGAAGAGCATGCTATTTATAAACACAACCTCTACTACGCATTTCAACTTCGGACTTAAACAACCATTTTACAGCTGTTCGAATGATTACAAAAGGACAAATAATTTACATCAACTTTCTGCATTATTGCAGACAAGCGAAGGTGCTTGAAAAGCTTTTTCAATTTTGGTCACTGTCAAGGACCACGTTATCTTATCTTGTGGAAGCTACCTTTCTATATGTCATCTTCAGCTTTTGATAAACTGTATATGCTTTCTGTCTTTATCCAATGCCACTTTAGTCACTATCCTTTGTCATACTTTTGCTAGTGGACTCTGCTTTTTCTTTACATGGTGAGCAAGATGGACTCGTTCCTTTTATATGTTTTCAAAAATGACACAATCGATCCTAGGCTTGTGGATGAGATCGAATAATCCCACTATCAAGCATCTTAATCTTACTGTGTAAATATTTCTCAGCAGACTGTGGAGTGTAGCATGTTGGAGTAATTAATATTGAAGAAAACATTGTTTTTCCTCTTGCGGTACGAAATCCTTTTTTGAAGCAAGCTTCCATGCTTTGTAAGACTACTTTCATGCTAAGGGCTCTTCGGTAATGGATGTCTGCTTCACTAAACTTTTTAAATTCTTTAATATTTTTTTAAGAGGAAAAAATAGATAATGCTTTTGCTTTTCCAAGCTGCATAAAATGATATGCTGGGTATCTTTCCTATTGATAAAAATGTGGACCTGCAGAAAAGAATTTTAATACCAAAGTATATTTGGGTGTAAAAATGGGGTTATGGATATAACTATCCTTAACACCCTCTTTAATCCAATGTAGTAACATACTTATTTCAGATAAATCGAATGTATAGCTCCAAAGTTATACCAATAACGAATTTCTTTATGAGATTACTCGTGTAAGTAATTGAGTTGAGGGTATATCCCAGAAAAGTCTATATATCTGGAATCAGTGTTTTGTAGAGAGTATAATTCTCTCATTAAAGTATACTGATATTCCTCTGGTGGAACTAAATCAACAGTCCATTTTTCACTAGACATTTTGAGCCCGATTTCAGGTCGTAATGAAAGAGATGAAGTATTGGCAGTTTTTAACTCGTCATGCTTAGGACGTTGCTCCATATTATCTTCAGAAAAGGAAGTATCAACTGAAGTTTCCATTTTTTCAAAAGTAATCTGCTGTAATAAAGTTTTCACTTTATTTTCAGCATTTGTATAAGTACCTAACTTGACATGGATGAGCGAACATTCTGTCAAAAGGAATGTTGTGACTTCTTTTGAATTGCTGTCAAGATTAGCAATATCAATAATGTTAGAGATATTTTTCTCAATAGAGTGTACCTGAGCATTCATCACTGTAATTGCTTCAATCAGACGTTTTGCATACTCTGCCATCTCTAGCTAAGAAATCTGCTAAAATATTTTTATCAGATTTGATAATTTCAATATCAAAAGAATATTCAGACAATAAAGTCTACCATCTAATAAATCGTTTATACTCAGGTTTGGAGGGTAGATTATTTTGTATGAATGCTTTTACTTAGGTATTATCTATTCTCAACAGAAATCGTATAGGTAATAAAAAGTAGTAAAATTTTTGACAACTTTTTATTACTGCTAATAATTCTTTTTCATTGATATGATATCGAGATTGTGTATCACTAAATGTTCCATAACAATATTGGCAAAGTGATTCTCCTATCTTTTCATGTTGATTATTATAATCTACTTTTATAAGGATACCACTCCAACCATATTCGAAGGCATCTGTTTCTAGAATCAAATCATCATCCTTTCTAGTTAACTGTAATTTTGGTAAATCTTTACATTTTGTTTTGATTTGTTTTACTTGTTCTTCCAAAAAAAGATAAAAAGAAAATATCTTATCTTTTTTCAATAATTCTTGAAATGGTTTCTGAAGAGAAGCAAGATTCTGTATAAAATCAGAAGCATAATTAAGAACACCAAGGAAACTTTGTACTTGTTTCTTATCAAGTAATTTATTTGGAAAAGAAGATATCTTTTCAAGAATATGACTTTGTAGTTGAATCCCATTTCTGTTTGCATTAATTTTGCCTTTTTCTCAGATAAACCTAATCCATGTTGTTGACATAAGTCTACAAAAGTATTTAAATGTTTTAAATGTTCAATAAGAGAATCTGAAACAATTAAAATATCATCAACGTACACAAATATAAAATCATAATGTTTAAACATATTATCCATTTTTCTTTGAAAAATCTGCGGAGCATTCTTCAATCCAAAAAAGCATAACTAACCATTCGTATTGACCTTAAAGAGTAGAGAAAGCAGTGTAATGAATGCTATCCGGATGCATCTTTATATGATAAAACCTACTTTTACAATCAAATTTTGAAAAGAGTTTCTTAGAACTTGTACAGTTAATCAGACTTTCTTTATGCAGTAAAAAATATCCATCAAATATTGTATTATCATTTAATTTTTGTATAATTAATCACCATTCTTGCTTTATTGCATACAATTTCAGCTTGATTGCGAACAATAAAAGCAGGAGAACTATGTGCAGAAGTACTTGCACAAATTAATTTTAACTTGAGGAGTTCATATAATTGTTTTCTAATTTCTTCCTGGTCTTCAAGCTTATATCTCATTGGTTGAACTCTAATTACTTTGGTTTTATCCTTAATTTCTAAAGAAGCCATTATCTGGTTTTTATCCCAAAAAGCTAAAGGATTCTCTGTATGATAGGTTTTTAATCTATCTAAAACATATGTAACAGCAGTGTCAAGTTTATCAAAGAGCAATGTATATTGCAATAAAGGGGTTCCTTTTGGGGAAATTGGTTTGGAAGTATAGCCAAGACCACCATGCTGGGCTGTGCGAGGGGTGAAAGCAATAGGATACTATTTAGCATAAGCATTATTGGCTATACTTCATATGATTTGATACGACATTACATCAAATCATCTTTAAGACTCCTTGTCATAATTTATTTCAGGTCTTGATGATATTGTTTGGGAAAACAATCTGGGCGACATAAACAAGATCCTGAACCACTATAGGAATATCTATATGTATGTATAGATATATATACACATACATATATATATATATATATATATATATATTATTTTCCATAAACCCACAAATGTTTTCCTTTTTCAAAAAGGACCCAAAGATTCACCAAAATTTTGATTTTGAACCCATGACTTTTCCAAAATATTGATTTTAGAATTATTTATTGTGTATTTATATTGCTCATTATGTTTTAAGCATGACATTATGGCATATTGGCTTAGTTATGGACTATTCACTACTAGAAAAATGCAATATACCAACTAACTATTACCAACTGACCGCTGCTGTCGGTAATTACCAACCGAAATGAAAATTGGGAAAATTTAAAACTTTTCCAACCACTTACCAAGAAACATAATCAATTGGTAAATAGTTGGTTGGTAATCAGTTGGTAATTTGGCTGGAATATATTTACCAACCGATTACCAACTAATAACACTCAGTTGGTAATATTATCAGTTGGTAATCGGTTGGTAATTTAATGAAAAAATTTTACCAACTGATTATGGTTGATAATGTATTCAGTAGGTAATTTGGTGGGAAAATATTTACCAATTGATTACCAACCGATAACAATCGGTTGATAATATATTCAATTGGTAATCGGTTGATATTTTAATTTAAAAATTTTACCAATGGATTACTAACCAAAATATATCGGTTGGTAGTATATCTTTCCTGTGTGCGACCAAGAGTCGAACCTGCGTCTCCATTGTGGAGGCACAGTGTTCCAACCATTGTGCTTCGTCATTGTATGTGCAAATTGAAAGCACATATTATATTTATTTACTTCTTACAAAATATTACAATTATATGAAATATACTTCTAAAATTTGTAAAATTTGATTTAAATAAATAAATAAAGTAAAAAAAAAAATTTATCATTTTTTAAAATTTTATCATTTTTAATTCGCTTCTATTTATCAGAGTATATAATTATTCTGTGCATATATTCCTAAATGATATAAATTGTATTTTTGAATTAATAATAAAAGTAAGCAATATTTTCATGCCTTTAGTTATAGAATTTCTTAGTTATAAATTTTTTTAATATAATAAATAATTTTGAATTAAGAAGACTCAGTTCAAATTTTTTTAATTATGTAAATATTCATAACTAAATAGACATTAAACAATTTATCAATTAGGTGTATTAAATTTAACAATAAAAAAGTAGTCTTATATCTGTACACATAATTTTATTAATAGATATAATTGTTATTCTTTTTATCATAATGTAAAAGTTATTACTTCTATTTGTATGACAATATAAATATGTAGGCGTAATGTATATGTGTAGGATGTGTTTCCATCATATTTATACTTTTCTATATATATATGCACATATATAAATAGTAATTACTGTAAATCATACAAAATTAAATAAGAATTATCTTTATTAATGCATATAAATTGTCAATATATTCGTAAATTTGATTCTTTTATTTTATATTCAAATTGATAAACTTTTAAATTTATATCATATACAACAAATATTATAAAACTAACAAGTTTCCAGTATAAAAAGTAAAAATACTTTGTAAAGTTACTATTTTTATCCCATACTTTTAATTAGTATATCACATTTTGTCTTTCTGTATACATGCAAATATATAAATTGTAATTATTATAAATAAAATTTATATATTTTCAAGTTAAATACGAATGTATATTGAGACTTAAGGTTATATATTAGTTAATTATTAATACATTTAGTCATTACTTGAATTTCTATATTTTTTAGCTTAGTTCACTTGGATAATTACATTTAAGTCCCTAAAGTTTCTAAAAGAAACCCTTCAACCATAAATTTTTTTAAGCACAACTTATTTTAAATATCTTTTGAAAAATAATGAGCCAAGTGTAAAAATAAATAAATAAACTTTTAAAATAATTATTTCAATCTTTATATTTTTTAACTTAGTCCATTTAGATAATTATATCTAAGTCTCTAAAGTTTTCAAAAGAAACCCTTAGGACCACAAGTTTTCAAAAATATTATTTGATTCATTATATTTTGTAACTTAGTTCATTAAGATAATTATATCTAATTATATTTAATAAATATTTTCAATTAAATTACATAATAAATATTTTTTAACTATATGTTTTATTATTATCATTATACATTGTTATGTTTAACTATATGCTTGAGTTACTTTTAATGAAGATAGGTATTAATGTCATTGTTAAACATTTTGAAGGAAATCTTTACATAATTATTTACATATTTGTATTAATCGCACTATTTCTAATACTATTATAGTACTAGTCAAATAGAATAATGGTTGTAATATATAAAATAGTAGTATTATATAATGCTTGATGATTAAATTTATTCATAAATTATAAATTAAATTTTCAATTAAATTACATAATAAATATTTTTAAGAGAAAAAGAAGAAAAATTTTGCATAACAAATTTTGTTATATTTTATATGAAATAATAGTGCTATTTAATATTTGATTATTAAATTTATTCATAGTTTATAAATTAATAATGTAATTAAATTACATAATAAATATTTATTTCAGAAAAAAAGAAACTTTACATGACAAACTTAATTATTCATCTTTTAATTAAAAAAATAAAAATATCAATTTTTAAATTTGAAAATTAGAGACAAATTTAATACGAAATAGAGATAATAATAAAATTTTCGTTTCAATCTCAACATTTGTTTTGGTGGGATACAAAAACTTAAACTTTCTTCTAAAATTTCTCTCACATTTGCCTTCAAAATTTCCCTCACATCTCTTCTCTTCTGAAAGCTTGACAGAACCCATGGCCCTTATTCCTCTTCAAAGCTGGAAAATTTACAAAGTATCCATTTTAATTAGCTGAAATCCCTTAACCCTTAGTTATTATTCCTCCCCCACCTACAGCCCCTTGCCCGTGCCTGCGCCCTTCCGCCGGTCACCCCTGCCCGTGCTCGCCCCCTCCCCATAGCCCCTTCCCCCTCCCCCCCTATAGCCCGGCCCCCGCCCCCCACAGCTCCCAACGGTAACCCCCAACCTAGATCTCCCCATATCCCCGCACGACCCCCCCCCCCTCGCAGACCCTTCCCCTTCCTGCGCCCCTACCCCAAATCTCCCCCTCCCCCCAGTGTGGATCCTAATCTGGATCCTGAACTTGCTCTTACTCTTCGAGTTTCAATAGAAGAGCAGAAGGCGAGGCAAGAAGTTGCTGCAAGGGCTGTAGAAGAAGCTTCACGACAAGAACAAGGAGAACAAAAATCCATTTCGCAAGACGTAACCATAACTGAGAACATCCAAGCGAGAACTTCTGAAGCTGAAAATAGGACAGCTGACTTAATGGTGTGTTTTCACCTTTTGTGCTCAAATTCTTATCTTGTCTCTTCTTGGTAGATTACTCGTTATTAAGACTCATGGTAATCCATGAATTCAGTGGCGTTCTCTATTGCACATAGTAAAGGAAATGGTGGTTTCCAGCCAAACTTTTATTGTTTGGCAGTTTGGAAATTAGCAAGATAGTACCATAGCCCAAATAAAAAAATAGGTCATACCCTGTTCGTTTTTTGCAGAAATGATTTTTCTTACTAACCTCAATTCAAAAATAATTTTGAAATCAAATTTTATATTTGGTGCCCATCCTTATATTATTTGTAAGTTCAATTTATAGCGTTCCATGAATAATTGCTTGTAAACGTCCAATGTTATAGTTGTGTAAGTTCTTCTTTATGATTGTGATGCTTATATGTATCTTACTTATTAGTTGGTTAAAGCAGTGGTTTTGTGGGTAGGTTAATGTATAATTAAGAATTGTGTAAACCTTAATTGGTGCCATGACCAATATCATACAGGAGAGAAAAAGGGCTTGATGGAGGGGTATTGGTAACTCACTACTTATGAGGATATATTTTGAAACACTAGAAATAAGACAAAACTTTGAAGCTTTTTGCATGCATATCTTGTAAGTCTATTCTGTACAAAAGATGCATCTTTAAGCTCCATAAATTGTTTCCTATGCAGATTTTGCTAGTATGAATCTAGATATACTTTCAGAAAAATATTAAATTAGAGGGATCAAAATGAACTTTAGATGAGTAGTGTAGGTGATTGCAGACTGTGTGTTATGCTGTTTTGTTCATGTAATACTCATCTTTTACTATTTTCACCTTTGTTTTATAGCTTTGAAGGGCAGCTGAGATGTATGCCTTGTGTCATTTTGCTTTTGTTTTCTTAGTGGTGGTTGGTTGGTCCTGTCTTCATATAGTCCGTTGCAACTGCCCTCAACTCCTTGTGTGGAGTTCCTTTAGGAAGCCTTAATGAGTCAGATTTGAATTATTCATGATTAATCTTGTCCATTTTTGTGTCAAATTCTTTTCTTTTATGGGGCGGACAAGAAAGAACTGGTCAGTGGCTGAGGTCCTTGTACTGTGTTTTAGTAGAGAGTTGGGATGGGATGAAAGAGAAGTCTAAGATCTCGTAACCTTGTGCTCATGCACGAAGAAAGAAAAGTTAGGTCTATATCTACATTTGCAGTGAATATCTTTTGAAGTATCTTATCTGACCTTGAGCTGTTAAATTTTTTTATCGATTTACCAACAGAGACAGAATGTCAATCCTTAATGCATATCATTTAGATTTCTTCATATTAGACTAGGATGCTAGCATAGAATTTGCTGAAGGATGCTGATGCTAGACCAAGACATTGATTCATATGTAACCTAAAGGGAAAAAAATGTTATATTTTCTCCATATATTTTAACTTGAGAAAGTACATGATTTTTGCCCAGTTAACAAATAACTTCCATAGTGTTCAAACTAGCGTAGCCTTTTCTAGCATTTCAAGTGTTCAAATAAATCATGTATCATTAAGCCTTTATCTTTTTAATATGAACTTTATTAATGATTGCTTTAAAGGCAAAATTCAGGCCATTTATGAGGAATGTATGAAAACTGTAATTCAATAAATGCTTCAAGTAAATGCCCTTTGGTTACCTTGTCTCGTAGAATCGAATGCATTGATCCTCCCCCTTGCATCACAACTTAGATTACAGACTCCTTTGATTTAGAACACTTCTATCCAGGCTTCAAAGAGTTGCATCCTGGAATTTGATCTTTTATAGTGGTCAACACCTCAACAATAGTTTCAATGTAGTCTAAATTACTTGTTTTTGCAGGGTGGTGCTGCATTTTGGTGTATTGGCTTTCAGAAAATTCAGGGTCAAGGACTAAAAATTTTGGGAGGCATGAATGAAGTGCATCTCTACTTGTAATTCCTTTGTATCTAAATATAGATGCCTGATGTTTACAAAAAAAGGGTATATTAAGCTTTTCCTTTTACTTTTAAGAAAAACTGTATCAGCACTGATTCTCGGAAGGAATTCAAATGCTCCATTGTGAGCAGCGTTTTTTTTTTCCCCTCAACATTACAGATTTGAACACTTTACTTCAACTGTATGATTCTCAACTCAAAGAATGCTCTTTGCTGGTTATGGAATATTTTGCCCTTTTCACCCACTTCATGGCCTTCTACTTTCCATTTGTGCTTTGAGCTGTTTTTGCATCTTTTCTGTATCCACTACTTGTATCTACTTTTCATGCTATACTCCAGTTTCTTTACTTTTTCATATCTTTAATATTCCTAATCGTCTACTTTAGAATATCCAATTTATTAGTCTGAGCATAAGTTTGCTATAGTTAAGCCTCGCCAAGTTTTATATGTTCTGGCTGTTGTTTTTCTTTTAAGATTGCTATGGCATTATTGTAATCTTTTGTTTATGTTGTCTATTTTGTCATTCCCATTTTTATGCAGACCTTGTTCTAAAAGACAAGATAATAGTTTATGATTTGGCTGGGCAACAGATTGGATGGATCAATTATGATTGTAAGTTCCCATTTTTGTATATCAGTTTTAGCTTCTCTTAAACATGATATTCATTTTAGGATTGAAAAAAATATTAGAAGTGAATTTTTGTTTTTTATCACCTACCACAAAAAGTTAATAACAGTACTTTCTTTGATTTCTACTTGGTATAGGAATTAGTTTTCAGTTTGAGAAGTAGAAGATATTGAGAGAATATCACATAACAATGAAGCCTGCAAGTGCATCTTTCTTGTTCGTTACTACCACGATGGTGTTGAGGTAAACCTTAAACGTGTAATATTGGAAAACCCCACACCAAGTGGACCCTGACAATTCATTTAGTCATTTGTATCATTTGCCTGAAATGCATATTGACTTTGGATTCTTATTTCCAGGACAAAGTTGAGCTAAGTAGATTCTGGTGCCGTCCAACTTAAGGGGGATTTCCCAGGTGTTAGAGAACTTTGAAAGTAGGCTTCAAATGGAACTGTATTAGCCTTCATTTTCATATTCTGTTTGGAAGTAGGCGTGTAGAATTGCTACAAAAGGCTGTTGACACACAGATTCAAGAAATGTTGAAGACAAATGAGCAGTTGACAGTGGAGCTTTCTTTGCTAACACAGAAGGTTAAGGACCTAAGTGGATCAAAGCAACCAGAAAATTAATATTCCTTCACTGTGTTTCTTAATTGTATTAATATTCCTTCATTGTTGTTAAACCATGGACTTGCATTTCATCTCACTTTCATATTATGATAATCTTTTATGTTTAATTAAAGGTGATGTTTGGTTAGGATTTGTGGTATTTTGCGAGGGAATTATATTTGCTTTGAATTTATGGAAGGATGATGTTTATCTTTGTGGAAGGATGATATTTGTGTTGGATTTGATGATGTTTATGTTGGGTTTGTGGCTGTGTTTTGACTTTATTATTTTATGAATTTGTCAAATGCAGGTGTTTGGTTATATGTTTAGATGAATTAGAATTCTACCAAATTAAAGAAAAATTACCAACTAAAAAATCTGTTGGTAATTGAATAGAATTCGGTTGGTATTTCAATTGGTAATTTAAAATAATTCGGTTGATAATATATTAAATAGCAGTTAGTAATTTTCAAACCAACTATCTACCAACAAACAACTTAGTTGGTAATTTACCAATAAAAAATTACCAACGGATTTTAAATTACTAAAATAGTTAGAATATTACCAACTGAATATTTGGTTGGTAAAGAAAGAAAACTACCAACAGAAAAAAAGAATTAGTAACTGAACAACTCGGTTAGTAATTTACCAACATAAAATTACCAATATATTTTAAATAACTAAAATAGTTGAAAATTTACCAACTGAAGTCAGTTGGTAAATAAATAAAACTATCAACTAAAAAAATAATTACCAACCGAAAGTCAATTGGTGATTACCTATACATATATCGGTTGGTAGCAACATGTCTTAGTTGGTAAATTAGTAAATTACAATCTTATATTCAATACAAATTTACCAACAAAAAATTATAAATTTACAAACTACATTTTCGATATATAATTACCAACTGCAACAATCGGTTGGTAACATAAATGTTTGTTGGTAATTACCAACCGAAATAGTCAACTCAAATGCCAAACTTAATGCCAAATTTTCAACCGATGATTTTACAGTACCAACTGAAATGCGGTTCGTAATTACCAATCGACTCCAAAAAATTTCGGTTAAAAAATTTACAAGCTAAACTTTTTGCATGCGACGCCATTCGGTTGGTAAATCATAATTACCAACCGAATTTAGCTAATTACCAACCGATTTTGTTAGTTGATAAATCACTTTTTTCTAGTAGTGATTGGACGTATTTAATTTTGTATCATACATATTTATCGCTTTATTTTGAATAAATAGGGCCTGCGAGTCATGCCTTTCTCTATAATTCTCTTATAATTCTCTTCTCATCAAATTCCTCTCGAATATAACTCGAAGTTTTTTCATTATAAATTTATGTAATTAGATTACATAAGTTAGATAGATTAAAAATTATTTTTCAAGCTTAGGGAGATGGCATTCAAGAACGAAGCGAGAGGATGGTAAGAATTTCTTCTTAAATATGTATGAACACATAGGTTTGACCAAATTAATTCCCTACTTGGCTCAAGAAAATTAATCTAGAAAAGTCCATAACCAAGCCATGTAATTGAGTGTATTACCAAATTGTTAATATATTGATATTTATACATGTCAAATGATGAGACCACTAATAAATAATTAAATTCCTCAAACTATATTAAATCTAAAGCCTTCCATTAATATAATAAGATCAAGAATTCTTTTTTTAGATTAGATTGTTGGGCACACCTAAGCCTACTTGACATTGAATATGTTCAAGCAATGGAATTTGATTTTAGATTAATAAGTTGGATTTAACTAATATCTTTATCTTGGTTAGATACACATAAGCATAAAGAATATAAAAAGCCTAAGTTGGGGTAGCACTAACTGCTTTAAGAATAAAAAATATTAATCACTCAATGACTCGAGAGTTACATTTGATGTAATTGATATTGAATACTAACTATTGAACTTAAGAGTGGTTTGTTGGGCACACCTAGAGTCAGTCTTAAGGTATTTGGATATTGGCCCAATAGGACGGTTTCCAACAAACTTTCTCGAATTAATAGTGGGGCTATTAATTTGAGTAAAATAGTGGAATAAATTCGCATTGATAAGAGCTAAATTGGTTATACTTTGCTTAGTTACTTGAGACTCTTTTGTAATACATTTTGTGAAATAACTGGTCATATTCTTTCATATTTGAGATTTTACCCTTGGAAAGGTATTTTGGTCATTACTTTAGGATTTTGGGTAAAACAAAGCAAAACCGTCGCGAAGCAGAGCAGAGGCGGCGCCGGCTGCAAGGTTGGAACCAGCGCCGGCTACATTCTGGAATGTATGCACACAATTCAGAGAAAAATCGACGGACGAGTGGAGAAACAGAACTAAGGTGGCGCTGGCTCCGAAGGACCAAGGCGGCGCCGGTTGTGGTCTGTCCCTGAGGTGGTGTTGCGATCTTTCTACGCGTATTTGGAAATTTGAAGAGTTTTAGCAGCTTCCAACTTCTACTCGGCCAAGAACTTTGTACCTACAAGTTTAGGCACCTCTTAAGCCTATAAATAGATGAAAAACACAAAGGAAAATGGGAGAATTCATTGATCATCATAGAAAATCACTCAGTCCAAGGAGGAATTCTTCAAGTTCAAGGAGGGTTGTACAAGAAGGTTTTCAAAGGAAGAAGAAGGACGCTTGTCTATGAGTTTTTTCTTTTACTTTGTTTTCTTTTTTCTTGAACAATGATATGTTAATTATTTTATTATAATTCGACATTGTTTTAGATATTCATGATTTCTAGAGTTATTTGATCTTTTGATTAATTGGTTATTATTCTTGGTATTCAATTACTTATGCTTATTACGAGATTAGTTAGTTGATTCTATCCATTGACTTGCTGGACCAAAGGGGGTTGATGGGTGTTTCGATTTATTAGTTTCATATTCTGTTGGCAATTGACTTGCTGGACCAAAGGGGGTTGATTGTTTAAGAATTGGTAATTGAAGATTAATTGATGTCTTCCGAGACCAAGGGTTCATTGATTAATTTCATGCTCTAAGTTCGCTGAGACTAAGGGAATTTAATTAAGGATTGTGTTTAATGCGTCTTTTGGATGAATTAGTTGAGACAGACTAAGTGATTCTAATTTATCTAGGAGATAGTGATTTCATGGATTGACCATCAAAGTGAGTCTACCTTCATAAGGAATTTGAAAATTTACAGAGCATGCTTTAGTGGACGAAAATGGAGAATTATGAACATTAAACAGAGAATTGGAGCAGCATGGTGGGATAAAAACATACCTCTTGGAGCCTTTAAAACTTGAAGATCATAGTTGAATGATTTGAAGTTCAATAACAGCTTCATCTTCAACGTGGATGAACTCCTCCAGTGCACTGAAGCTTCCCTCCAGTTCCGGTTCTTCTTCTCTTCTCCAGTTGAAAATGAATGCAAAGCTTTTCAGTTCATGGAATATGACCCAGCCATAATTTCTTTTGGTGAGCAAAGACAATGGGATGAAGAAGAAAAGATCACTCAAAGGATTTTTCACTCTACCTTCCTTCACTGCCTCGGTTGGCATTTATAGGCACCAAACCCAGAAGCCAAAAAACCAAGAGACACAAATGTCTTCTCAGTTGGCTTCCTTTGGTTTCAAAACCAAAAGCCAGAAGAAGGAAAATCAAGAGACACGAGAGAGACGGAGAGCCAAGAGACATCCGGAAAATATATTTCTATTTTTTCCCTTTTCCTTTTATTTTATTTTTCCACACAGAAAGTCAAGAGTCATGAAACCAAAAATAATTATTTTGATAAAAATAATATTCTCGAGATTTAATACCCGAATATTAATTACAAAATAAATTTTGGCTTCACTCTAAACTCTTCTAAACTGTGTCCAGAAAAATCCTATGGTCCAGGCTATTGAGCCAAAATAATATTTATTATTTTTCTTGGACCCAAAAAATTCAAAATAATAAATATTAATTATTTTCTTTGGGATTAAATAAATAACCCAATAAATAATTAATAAACCCAAATGAACCCAATAAATAATTAAATACCAATTATTTATTTCTTGGGATTTAATTAAATAAATAACCCAAAAAATAATTAAGTAATAATTATTTTCCTCTAGTTTAAGTCCCGGTTAATTTTCTAATTATTCAAACTGGACCCAAGTCCTGAATAATTAATTAACCCACTAAACCAGAAAATAAATTTCTCTCCATTTATTTTATTCCAGTCCAATAATAAATTAGACTTCCCGAATAAAATAAAACTCTCTCAACCCAAAATTAATTAGGACTTACGGGCTATTCCGAGGACCAAAAAGACACATCGGTTTGGCTATTAAAATGACCAAAATACCCTTACTATATAAGTAGATGTATTTTACATTTTAAATATTTCCTAATATCACCATAAGGAAATATTGACCCCAAGGACAATGCTGCATTAGCAGAGTCTTCGACCTACAAGTGAAATGACTAAAATACCACTCTACACATCGCCGTACATTTAGAGAGGAAGAAGTGTACTAACACCTCTCTAAAGACATCTACCATCCTTAGGCCTCTAGTCCATTGATCCATGACTTCCTGGAATGTTTCCGCTTTCCAAGGGAGCTACCCTAAAGCAAACATCCAAGTCATGTTTCCTAAGGCCTTAGATATTTAGATCATCTGGACAACCACAAGAGGCGATATGGTGTACAAACTATCTTGTACAAGTATGTCTTAACTAACTAGTCACACAAACCCAACATACAAGTTTATTGGCCCTCCGATAGAACCTCAACTATAGTATATCAAAGCACATGCTTCCAACTTCACCAGACCACCAACTCATACTCAAGTCATAGAGTACTAGTCCACGCTGTAGCAGTAGTAGACTAGGTTTCTACCATATAGTACTTTTTAGAAACCACTACAACAGGTCTTATTCTACGTATTGAAAATACGCTTATGTCGTGAAGTAAGTGGATTACTCACTGGCTAAAGGTAAACTATTCTTCACTTGGAATTCATAACATAATAACCTAAACATGATGAGATTCTCATTCTCATCAATCGGTTAAGAACGACTGTTTATGTGTTTAAATAACCCATGATCTATACCTTACTGTGAAAGACCTCCATTCACATCGATCACTTATTTATATACAATGGGTCTATTTCAAACGAAAATGTACACACATAAAGAAAATTATTTCACAAACGATTTCCGACAAATAAATTCTTTGATAAACATATTCGATATTTTCATCAGAAAACTAGTCTAAGAGGTCATATTCCCAACAATCTCCCACTTGCACTCTAAAACTAGGTAAGTCCATAGGTGCCCACCCCAATGGCGTCTAAGTGTCTCTTGAAGACACTCAGCCAAAGGCTTGGTGAATGGATCTACTAGATTGTTCTCGGAGGTAATCTGTACCACCACCACATCCCGTTTCTAGATGAAATCCCGGTCTAGGTGGTACTACCTCACTATATGCTTCCCCTCCTTGTAGTTCCAAGGTCCCTTTGAGGTACTTGAGAATATGCTTTACAGCATGCCAACTAACCTCCCCAAGGTTTGACTGACATCTGCTAACTAAGCCTACGGCAAAGCAGATATCTGGCCTAGCACACAGCATGGGGTACATGAGACTTCCCACAGCCGAAGCGTAGGGAATCCTACTCATTCTGTCCAGTCCCTTAAAGCAAGAGAACCCATATCTGCAAGGGTTAGAGCTCCCTTGCATGAGTTCATGTTGTACTTGGCCAGCATCTTATCAATGTATGCGATTTGGGATAATCCTAACATTCTTTGCTTCCTATTTCTAAGAAGTCTAATCCCGAGAATGTAGCTGGTTTCTCCCAAGTCCTTCATACTGAATTAACTAGATAGCTAAACCTCTGTAGATGACAATAACTCTATATCATTTTCAATTAGTAGAACATCATTTACATACAAGATAAGAAAAATCACATTAAACCCCTCAAGATTCTTGTACACGTATGGTTCATCCCCGTTTTGAATAAAACCATAAGACTTCACAGTCTTCATCAAAACGAATGTTCCATGCACCCGATGCTTGTTTAAATCCATAAATGGACTTCTTAAGTTTGCAAACCATATGTTCTTGGCCTCCAGCAATAAAACTTTTCGGTTGGGACATATAGATGTCTTCGCTAAGATGACCATTCAAAAATTCTGTCTTGACACCCATTTACCATATCTCGTAGTCATAGGGACATGCGATGGCAAGGAGGATACAGATGGATTTAAGAATGGCCATAGGGGAAAAGGTTTCCTCATAATCGATCCCTTCTTTCTGAGTATACCTTTTGCCACAAGCCTAGCTATGAAGGTTTTCACCTTCCTATCCGCTCACCTCTTTCCTTGTACACCTACTTACACCCAATGGGTTTTATCTCTTCAGGTGAAGCTATAAGATCCCAAACCTGATTGAAGTACATAGACTCAATCTCGGCTTTTATTGCTTCATGCCATAGATTTGCATCGGCATCAGCAATTGCCTCCTCATATCTAGTGGGGTCTTGTTCCTGATGATCAAAGACCAACTCAACAACTTCTCCATTCCATTTATTTGGAGCCCTAGACACTCTCCCACTGCGACAAGGCACCATTTGTACAGGCTCTTGAGACTGTGCCTCTTCTTGTACCATAATTGAGTAGAAGAAGTTGCTTCCGATGATAACTTCTCCTCGAGTTCCAACCTAGTTGAACCTTTCGTGGAAGTACTTTGATCATCCTCTAAGTATCTAGCATTGGTACTAACCAGTACCTCCTGCTCCTTAGGATGATAAAAGTAACCATATATTATTCCTTTTGGATACCCAATAAAATAGCATAATTCTGATCTTGGTTCCGACTTATCTCCCTTGATCAGTACATAAGCTGGACAACCCCATATCCTGAGGTGATTTAGACTTGGCCTACGCCCAGTCCGCATCTCATAGGGAGTCCTAGGTACTAACATGGAAAGCACCAAGTTCTGAATATATCCCACTGTTTCTAGGGCATATCCCCAAAAAGATACTGGAAGAGTAGCCTGAGACATCATGCTTCTGACCATTTCCATCAATATCCTGTTCCTTCTCTCAGCTACTCCGTTCTGCTGGGGTGTCCCCGGTGTAGATAGTTGGGATATTATCTCATGATGTATCATGTAGTCCTCGAATTCACCTAAGAGGTACTCTCTACCACGATCCGATCATAAGGTCTTGATTAATTTATCTGTCCGACGCTCCACTTTAGCCTTAAACTCTTTGAACTTGTCAAAAGAGTCAGACTTGCATCTCGTCAGGTAAACGTAACCAAACCTTGTACAATCATCTGTGAAAGTGATGAAGAATTTAAGAACCTCCTCGTGCTGGTGTAGACAATGGACCACATACATCAGTGTGAACAAGACTCAATACCTCCTTGGCACTATCTGCCTTTGGGATAATAGACCTTTTGGTCATCTTTCCCAATAGGCAAGATTCACACTGAGGCCAACTTTCCAATCTCAATGAGCCTAAAGGCCTATTATGGATTAGCCTCTGGATCCTGGTTGAGTAGATGTGACCCAACCACAGATGCAAAAAAAATGAGTCATTGATATTGGTCTTTCTCTTCTTAGTTAAAGGTTCAAATTGAGCATTATTTGATTGATGATTAATAGGGTTAAATAGAATAGATTTCCATATATGTGCCCAATACATAATATTTCTCCATTTCTACTGATAAAAATACCAGAATGGAAATATTCAAAATATTCTTGATTTATAAGTTTTGCAGCTAAAATCAAATTCTGACGAAAAACCAGGTACATATAAAATATCTATTAAAACCACTTTCTTATAACAATCAAAAAAAGATCCAGCTCTCCTACTGCAAGGGCCCAGACTTGTGCTCCAACTCCCACATGTAATCTATGTTCGCCCTACTTGAGTCTACTTATCTTTCTAAACCCCTGGAAGGAGTTACAGATATGATCAGTGGTTCTTGAATCAACAATCCAAGTGGAAGTTGATCCAACCATTGATATAGACTCAAGATAGAAAACATTACCAGTGGGGTTTTTCTTGGCTTGAAGATTTGGACACTCCTTTTCCAGTGTCCCTTCTTCCCTTATTTGAAGCACTTGTCCTTAGGTTTGTCTTTGGGCTGGGTCTTGGGCTGGGCTACTGCGTTTCCCTTCTTCCTTTTGAACTTTCTGGGCTTGGACCCAGTTCTTGAAGAAGAAGCCTTAGTAATCATGGCCAATGAATGTGGCTTCATGACCTTCTCTGCCATCTGGAGTTTCTTCATCAACTCAGTCAAACTAAGTAAAGAAACCCAGTAGAGATTCGAGAACCATGTCCACTTGGCTCTCGGGGTCACTGATAGCCCCTAAGATTTCTGTCTCCTCGAAAGCAGCAATCACCTTGAGCATATGCTCCCTCAGCCATCTTAGAGTTTATTATAGTTCGAAGAGCCTCCTGCCTTACGGACTGGCTCTTATCCACGAACATAATAGCTAATGAATGACTAATGTCATACGCAGAAGCTATGTGCTCGTATTTAGACTGGAGCATATTAGACATGGAGGCTAGTATATAGCAACGTACCATTTTATTAGCCTTCTTCCATACCTTCTCAAACTCTCGCTCATTGTCGGTGGAACCTTCCCCGATCACAAGGTAGGTCTCGTAAATGACATACTTATACTCCACGGTAGTGAGTATTATGTCTAGGTTCCTCTTCTAATCCACATAGTTTGGTCCCATTAATCTATTCTCACGGAGAATAACGGCTAAAGGACTAAAAGAACCTCCCACCATTTCTGAAAAATCGAATAATAAAAGAAATGATTTAATTTGTGAAAATAAATTTGTGTACATAAATTAATTTGGCTCTTAGAAAAACTGACATAGCTTCTTTGGAAGATTAACAGTTCCCTAAGCTAAGTGTAATAACCACCACAAATCAATTTCCGTTCTAGGTAATGATCTAGAAAATAACTCCATCGTGGGATGGCCGTTTCCTCTCTATTTCTTATGGACATTCCCCGCACTATAACCTCCAACGTGGGCTGGCCGATTATAGTACATTCCCGGGTTATCAATTACATCATTCCATTAGATCTAGATTCTTGTAGTATCCCCATCCTATACGGGTTCACTCTCAGGGTGAGCGAGGGAACCCACGATCTCTAATGAGGATTGTGATGGAAGCCGTGGGGCCGTTGAAACCCCTCTCCCACTTAGTCTTTTAAAATAAAGTTTTTGAAAAAATATCTTTTTGAAATTTCCATTAAGTTTACCTTAACTTAAAATAAAATATCCAAGTCCATCAAAATTTCTATACCAAGGATTATATCCTTTGAGAGATTTTTCCATGGACTAATTTTATTTAAGTTAAAACTTAATGATTTCAAAAATTTTTCAATTAAAATTTTTTCCGAGACTTTGGTCTCAATTTATTTAATAAAATAAATTTTCTTGTGCAAAATAAAATAAAATGGCTTCATATTTTAATTTACAAAAATATCTAAATCTAACATATTTTCTATGCCAAGGATTAAATCCTTTAAGAAAATATCCAAGGATTAATTTTTGTTCAAGTTAAAATAACCATTTAATTTTTGTTTGAAGAAAAAATGTTTTCCTTGCATAAATATTCCTAAAGAATTTGATCTTTGAGAAATCGCGCACATAGGTACACAAAATAAATAGCATGCCAGAAAACAATAAACGTTTTCATGCTTTTCTATTTTTAAACCTATGTGCCCAAATAATAGAATTAAATACATTAATTAATTAATTAATGATCTTATTTAATCCTAAAATCATTTATTAATATTTTTCATGCAAATATATTTTAAGAATATAAACTATTGCAAAAATATTAATTTTGCTTGGTATGGGACCCAAATTAAAAATGTGGAAAAGGAGAAAAAAAATTTTGATTGGCGGTCCACTGCACCTGCTGCACCGGATCCGGGCCTATTTGGCCTGCAGTCCACCGTAGCCGCGGTGCACCGCGCCGCACCAGATCCCCCTCCAGCTGCGACCCGTGGATCAGCCCGCGCCCACGACCTGCGACCGTTTCCTCTCACCGCACGACCCACGCGCCCACCCGATTGACCCGTGCATGACCCGAATCAACCCGCGCAATTCAATTGTAAATTTTGCAACGAAATCGGCTCAATTTGCTATAGTAAACAGCTCGGCTTCAAGGCTCGATTGGCACGGCTTCACGGCTCGGCTCGACTCGGCGGCTTAGGAACAATATCATCTTCTCCATAATGATTTCTGCGTCTGTTTCTTCTGCGATTTTTTCACCAATTGCTTCCTTTGGCTTCTTTGGACATATTTCATTACAAAAACTCATCCAAACCAAAACAACAACTGCCTATACCCATTTAAATTGGGTTTACACGATCCAAACTCATCAAACTAAAAATTTACAGTGAGCCTCGAAAAATTACAGAGAGCTCATCCCATACCATTTCAAGAGAAGGATCACATATTTAAGCTCCAAATAACATTCTTCTCCATTTTTATTAACTAACATACTCCCTAAGTCAATCAAATTCATTCTCTGATACCATTGGAAAGAATTTGAAAATTTACAGAGCATGCTTCAGTGGACGAAAATGGAGAATCATGAACATTAAACAGAGAATTGGAGCAGCATGGTGGGATAAAAACATACCTCTTGGAGCCTTTAAAACTTGAAGATCATAGTTGAATGATTTGAAGTTCAAGAACAGCTTCATCTTCAACGTGGATGAACTCCTCCAGTGCACTGAAGCTTCCCTGCGGTTCCGGTTCTTCTTCTCTTCTCCGGTTGAAAATGAATGCAAAGCTTTTCAGTTCACGGAATATGACCCAGCCATAATTTCTTTTGGTGAGCAAAGACAATGGGACGAAGAAGAAAAGATCACTCAGAGGATTTTTCACTCTACCTTCCTTCACTGCCTTGGTTGGCATTTATAGGCACCAAACCCAAAAGCCAGAAAACCAAGAGACACAAATGTCTTCTCAGTTGGCTTCCTTTGGTTTCAAAACCAAAAGCCAGAAGAAGGAAAATCAAGAGACACGAGAGAGACAGAGAGCCAAGAGACATCCGGAAAATATATTTCTATTTTTTCCCTTTTTCTTTTATTTTCTTTTTCCACACAGAAAGTCAAGAGTCATGAAACCAAAAATAATTATTTTGATAAAAATAATATTCTCGGGATTTAATACCCAAATATTATTTACAAAATAAATTTTGGCTTCACTCTAAACTCTTCTAAACTGTGTCCAGAAAAATCCTATGGTCTAGGCTATTGGGCCAAAATAATATTTATTATTTTTCTTGGACCCGAAAAATTCAAAATAATAAATATTAATTATTTTCCTTGTGATTAAATAAATAACCCAATAAATAATTAATAAACCCAAATGAACCCAATAAATAATTAAATACTAATTATTTATTTCTTGGGATTTAATTAAATAAATAACCCAATAAATAATTACGCAATAATTATTTTCCTCCAGTTTAAGTCCCGGTTAATTTTCTAATTATTCAAACTGGAATCAGGTCCTGAATAATTAATTAACCCATTAAACCAGAAAATAAATTTCTCTCCATTTATTTTATTTCAGTCCAATAATAAATTAGACTTCCCGAATAAAATAAAACTCTCTCAACCCAAAATTAATTAGGACTTACGGGCTATTCCGAGGACCAAAAAGACACATCGCCTTGGCTACTAAAATGACCAAAATACCCCTACTATATAAATAGATGTATTTTACATTTTAAATATTTCCTAATATCATCATAAGGAAATATTGACCCCAAGGACAATGCTGCATTAACAGAGTCTTCGACCTACAAGTGAAATGACTAAAATACCCCTCTACACATCATCGTACATTTAGAGAGGAAGAAGTGTACTAACACCTCTCTAAAGACATCTACCATCCTTAGGCCTCTAGTCCAATGATCTACGACTTCTTGGAATGTTTCCGCTTTCCAAGGGAGCTACCCTAAAGCAAACATCCAAGTCATGTTTCCTAAGGCCTTAGATATTTAGATCATCTGGACAACCACAAAGGGCGATATGGTGTACAAACTATCTTGTACAAGTATGTCTTAACTAACTAGTCACACATACCCAACATACAAGTTTATTGGCCCTCCGATAGAACCTCAACTATAGTATATCAAAGCACATGCTTCCAGCTTCGCCAGACCACCAACTCATACTCAAGTCATAGAGTACTAGTCCACGCTGTAGCAGTAGTAGACTAGGTTTCTACCATATAGTACTTTTTAGAAACCACTACTACATGTCATGTTCTACGTATTCAAAATACGCTTATGTCATGAAGTGAGTAGACTGCTCACTGGCTAAAGGTAAGCTATTCCCCACTTGAAATTCATAACATAATAACCTAAACATGATGAGATTCTCATTCTCATCAATCGGTTAAGAACGACTGTTTATGTGTTTAAATAACCTATGATCCATACCTTACTGTGAAAGACCTCCATTCACATAGATCACTTATTTATATACAATGGATTTGTTCCAAACGAAAATGTACACAAATAAAAAAATTATTTCACAAACGATTTTCGACAAATAAATTCTTTGATAAACATATTCGATATTTTCATCTGAAAACTAGTCTAAGAGGGCATATTCCCAACACCTTCATCCTTCATGGTGCTAAGAGAATGATTGGTTATGATAATGGTTAAGTTCTTTAAGATCATGTTTGTCTAAACAATGCCTTGAGTTACATAAATCTACATCCTTGACATATACATATATATTTTTTTATTTTCTTTTTAATTTTCTTTTTATTTGTTTTCACTTTATTGAGTCGGTTAAACAATGAAAGAAGGGTAATTAATGTCTACTTATTCCTTGAGGATCGACACTTGTTTTAACCCTATGCTCGAGTTAATGATGAGTACGCTTGCTCATATGTGTGATTTGGGTTTAACATTTTAATTTGAACTTGATTGGGAATGTGCTTAGTTTTGTATGATTTTTATACCCAAGTCTGAACGCATCACGCATTTAATTGAAAACCTAATTAAATGTATTTCATGTGCATACATATTGTCTAATGTCTCTTATCTTTCATCTAGGTCATTTACATCATGTCAACCAATTTAAACTTACATAGCATATTAGAAACAAATAAGCTTACAGAGATTAATTTCTTGGACTACTATAGAAACTTGAGAATTGTTCTTAAATCAGAAAACTTACTCTACGTATTAGATGCTCTTATTCTACTATCTTCAACCATAGAAGCTCCTGTTGATGAGCATGAGGTTTACAAGAAGCATAAGGAGGATAGTGACATAGCATCTTATATCATGCTAGTGTCAATGAACTTTGAGCTACAAAAGCAGCATCAGCATATGGATGCTGACTCTATCATCTTTCAACTAAGGGAGTTGTTTGACCAATAAGCAAAAACGGAGAGATATGAGATATCTAAACAATTATTCTATTCTAAGATAATGGAGAGAGCTTCAGTAGCAACACATAGACTGAAAATATTGGGCTTGGTTGAGAAGCTTGAAACTCTTGGTTTCGTGATGGATTATGAATTAATTGTCGACCTAATTCTACAATCTTTGCCAAGTAATTTTTCACAATTTGTGATTAACTACCAAATGAACAAGATTGAGACATTACCTACGTTGATCAGCCTTCTCAAAGTTGCTGAGTCTTTTATGAAGGAAAACAATACAGTTATGTTGGTGAATTTTTCTACTCCTAGAATCTTAAGAAGAAGAAGAAAAATCCAATTAAGCCTAAATGTGGTGTAAAGAAGAAGAAGACAGACACTAAAGGTTATGTCATTATTATGGAAAAATAGGTCATTAGAGGTGCAACTGCAACAGTTACTTGGAGACCATTAAGGACAGGAAGACGAAGGAGAAACTTGCGGGCACTTCGACTTCATTCCTGATATGTTTATAATTAAGATTAATATTACTTTTAATAATGAGATATAGGTATTGGTTTACTGGATGTGGATCTCATTTGTGCAATAACTTGCAGAGACTAAGGTGTAGTAGGACACTTGAGAAAGGAGATGTAGACCTACGTGTTGCAAATAGTGCAAAGGTTGTTACACTTGCTGTAGGGACTTATCATCTGCACTTGCCTTCCAGATTAATTCTAGAACTAAAAAACTATTATTATATACCAGTTTTACTTAAAAATATAATCTCAGTTGTTTGTTTAGATTTACTTAGATTTCATTTAATTTTTAAGAATAAAAGTTGTTCTTTTTTATTAAATGATATCTTTTATGGTACCACAACTTTGATGAATGATTTGTATGTTCTAAGCATAGAAAATCATGTTCTCAATATAAATAATACAAAATAAAGAAAAGATAACTCGAACTCATCTTACTTATGGCTTCTGGAATGTATGTCCAAAATGTACTATGTATTTCTGTATTTTAAAAATTAATAAAAGTTTCTATTCTTTAATGGTTGTTTGTTTACATATATTGCATATTAAGGTCTAAATGTGTTAATAATTAATCTATGTGATTGGCTCGTGTTTTCATAGTAAGATATAGATTATGGGTTACTAATATATAAGCGAAAAAATTGTTCTTGATCGATTGATGAAGTTGGGCACTTCGTCAATGTTTAGATCATTATACTATGGTTTCTAAATAGGGAATAGTTTACCTTTAACCAATGAGTAGTGTTGGATTTCGATCATGCAAATAAGTTTACACGCAGTGGAAAAAATAAAATGAAATCCATGCAAAGGATAACTCGTATGTAATTTAATGGATCATGAGAAGGGAAGAAAAAGTAATTACCTTACAAATGCAGCTTTTAAAAATTTTTCTTCCACGCAAATCCCCTTCAAAAGTCAGTCCAATCGAGCTACCGAATTCCAAGGATAAGAATTTCGCTAATATTGATCCACACGAAGAACATACTCAAAACTACCAAAATCTATACTAGTAGAATAATGATTGATAGCTTTATGATTAATTTAATTAGGAAGAAATTGTTTTATTTTTCCTTTGAAAAGAAAAGAAGAAAAAACTTTCTCTGTGTGTGTTCTATTTTTTTCCCTTACGATGGCCAATTTTCATATAACCACATAGAATAAATTTCTCTATTTATGAATAGGAAAACTAATTTTCCTTTTTCACAAAACAATCGCCACAAGAAGAGAAAAAAGGAACAAGTATAGTTCTTTAATTCCTTTTAGGAAACAAATAATTTTTGTTTCTCTTTGCAATTATGGGCTTAGAAATTTTAAGAATTGCAATTAGGTCCTATGAATTATGAATGAAAATTTTAATAATTGCAATTAGACCCTATGAATTATAACAAGTTCATAATTCACCTATAGAAATTTAATAATCGCAATTCAATCTCAAATAATTATAACACTTTATAGTTAGTCCATAATAATTATTTCTTCTAACAAGTTAACCCTATAATATTATAAAATAATATTTTGAGTACTAATTCCTCTATTGTATGTGACGTATTAGGTTTTCTAGTCATTTTGAAGCTAATACGAATTAATTCTATCATAATATAATTAATAATCCTTTTAATAATTAGAATTAATTTATTAATTTTAATTAAGATTAAATTTGTTAATTCTCTAATTAATAAATTCATATTTCATAGATCATGAGCGGTATCTAGCAATACATCATGACTATCCAAAAATCTAGAAAGTCAAGTGGCTTAACATGAATTTTTCAATAGCGAAACGTCAGTGCAATAAACTCCTTTCACCATACAATATCTCATTCAGTTTAGAGTATGAAATTAGTGCCAACTGCCTCTAGATTATTGATTAATTCTGGCCTGAATATTTTAGTATTTATTCCCGAAATCCATTACTCATTATGTGTATCAATAAGAACTATTTCCAACACATAATTGCCTTGGCCAAAGACTTCTTGAGTAATGATTCCTACATGTGGCCATGAGATATTCGCTCATACTATTATGAGTGGTGAATCCTTTAATGATGTCCTATCTCATTAATACTATGACTATGGATATTCTAAGCATAAACACAGTTCAGTGCAGTAGGAACCTTACATCATAATATCTATCGTGATTTTCTTAACATAGTGTTGTACATGGGACTTTATCTAAAAATTTTATATACATAAATATATGAAATAAAGAAACTAAAAGATAAAGAATGCCTTTTATTGATTTAATGTGCAAATATATTGTATAAATGATTGCTTCTATGGCACAATCCTAACAATCTCTCATTTACACTAGACCCAATCATTCATGTATTTAATACCAAATAACTGAACATGACCATCATGTTTCTTTGGGATAATGCTTTTGTAAGTGGATTGGTTATGTTCTTATCAGTGGGAACTCTTTCTTTCTTTATATCATTTCTATCAATGATTTTTCTAATCAAGTGATAGCATCTAAGTACATATTTGGATCGCTAATGAGATTGTGGTTCTCCTTTGCTTGTGCAAGGCTCCATTGTTATCACAATACAAGGGTATTGGATCAACAATACTAGGTACCACACCTAATTCTGTAATGAACTTCTTGATCCAGACTGCCTCCTTAGCTGCTTCAGAAGCTGCTATGTACTTAACTTCAGTGGTTGAGTTGACAATTGTATCTTGTTTGGAACTTTTCTGACTAATTGCCCCACTTACACAAATGAATACGTATCCTGATTGGGATTTTGTAATCATCCTTATCTGATTGAAAACTAGTATTAGTATACCCTCTAACTTGCAAGTCACCATCTCTATATACCAAGAACGCATCATTAGTTCTTTTCAAGTACTTAAGAATATTCTTTACAATCACCCAATGATCTTCTTCAGGGTCTAATTGGTATCTACTTGTCAAACTAAGAGCAAAAAATACATCGGGCCTAATATAAATCATAGCATACATGATAGAACTAATTACCAAAGCATATGCTATCTTACTCATGTGATCCCTTTCATCTTGTGTCTTAGGAAACATAGATTTTGAAAGGCTTATCCCATAGGTCATGGGTAAGAATCCATTCTTGGATTGATCCATGCTAAATCTCTTTAGCACTTTGTCTATGTATATTGACTGTGAAAGACTAAGCAACCTTTTTTTATCCATCTCTAGATTTTTATTCCCAGAATATAGATTGCATCTCCAAGGTCATTCATAGAAAACTTCTTAGATAACCAAATCTTAACTGATTGTAGGATAGAGACATCATTTCCTATTAGTAATATATCATCTACATATAATAATAGGAGAACAATTTCTCCTACTAACCTTCTTGTATACACAAGATTCATTTATATTTTGTTTGAAATCGAATTCTTTTATTGTTTTATCAAAATGGATGTTTCAACTCTTAGAAGCTTACTTTAGTCCATAAATGGACTTTTGTAACTTGCACACTTTAGTGTGATCTTTGGATGTGAAATCCTCAAGTTGCACCATATACACTTTCTCAATCAAATTTCCATTAAGGAAAGTTGTTTTTACATCCATTTGTCAAATCTCATAATCATAATGAGTGGCAAGTTTAGGAGTATCCTAATAGATTTCAGCATTGCTACTGGTGAAAAGCTTCGCATTGTCAACACCTTTTTTCGAACTGTAACCTTTTGCAACCAATTATACCTTATAGGTAATCACTTTACCATCCATGTCAATTTTCTTCTTTAAAACCCATTTGCACCCTATGGATTTTATCCCGTCAAGTAGATCAACCAAAGTCTAAACTTGGTTGTCATATATGGAATCCATTTCTGAATTCATGGCTTCAAGCCATTTGTCGGATTTTGAACTATTCAGAACTTCTTCGTAAGTAGTAGCCTCATCTTCTTCTATGAGCGATATGTCATTGTGGTCGGTAATGAGAAATCCATACCTCTCAGGTGCCACTCGTATCTTACTTGATTTACGACGTTCTTGTGTAGTAAAAGGTTCATTTATTTGATCAATAGACTTGGGATCAACTGGTTGATCATTGTTAGTTTAGACTTTTTGAAATTTACTAAGTTCAATCTTGCTCCCACCATCTCCATTAAGCACAAATTCCTTCTCTAGAAAAATAGCATGCCTTGAAACAAACACTTTGTTTTCAATAGGGAGATAGAAATAATATCTATGAGATTCTTTTTAATATCCAACAAACAAATATTTGTCAGATTTATTTTCTAATTTGTTTAACTTTGTCCTCTTCACATAAGCAAGATATCCCCACATTTTCATGTGAGTTAGCTTTGGTCTTTTACCATAAAATAACTCGAATGGGGTATTGTCAATCGTCTTTGATAAAACTCTGTTTAGTATGTAAACAACAATTTCCATTGTAAATCCCTGAAATAATTTTGGTAGATCAACAAAAGCTATCATGGATCGAATCATATATAATAAAGTTCAATTCCTTCTCTTAGATACAACATTATGTTAAGGTATATATGGTGGAGTCTATTGAGATAATATTCCATTATCTCTAAGATAATTTAGAAACTCTTGGCTTAGGTATTCTCCTCTTAGATCGGATCTTAGATTTTTAATACTCTTACCAAATTGTTTCTCTACTTCATTCTTAAATTCTTTGATTTTTTCAAAGGTTTCAAATTTGTATTTCATTAAATACAAATACCCAAATCGAAAATAA
The DNA here is from genome assembly GCA_026120185.1 of Voacanga thouarsii. NCBI lineage: Eukaryota > Viridiplantae > Streptophyta > Magnoliopsida > Gentianales > Apocynaceae > Voacanga > Voacanga thouarsii. The sequence goes on from JANUWF010002200.1 coordinate 1,892,857, forward strand.
TCATCGATGAAGGTAATGAAATATTGATAACCCCCTCTTGCTTGCAATGTCATTGGTCCATATACATCAGTATGTATTAGTTCCAATAATTACTTAGCCAGTTCCCCTTTCTTGGAAAAAGAAGTTTTAGTCATTTTTCCTAGTAAGAAAGATTTACATGTCTCATATGATTCAAAATCAAATGAGCCCAAGTCACCAAACTTATGTAACTTAGAAATGCGATTCTTATTTATATGGCTTAAATGACAATGCCATAAGTAAGATGGGTTTATGTTATCTTTTCTTGGACTTTTATTGTTTATATTGAGAACACGATTTTCCATTTTTAGAACATATAAACCATTTATCAAAGTTGTAGTACCATAATGGATATCATTTAATAAAAAAAAACAACTTTTATTCTTAAAATTTAAATAAAATCCAAGGAAATCTAAACAACCAATTGAGATAATGTTTTTAAGTAAAACTAGTACACAATAATAGTTTTGTAGTTCTAGAATTAATTCGGAAGGCATGTGTAGATGATAAGTTCCTACAGCAAGTGCAACAACATTTGCTCTATTTGTTGTACGAAAAATCCAAATCTCCTTTCTCTAGCTTCCTATTGCTCTTTAATCCCTACAAATTATTACACAAATGAGATCGACATCCAGTATCCAATACCTATATCTCATTGTTAAAAGCAGTATTGATCTCAATCATAAACATACCAAGAGTTGAAATAGAAGTTCTGGCAGGCTTCTTCTTCTGCTTTTTTTCTTCAACAGTCTCCAAGTAGCTTTTGCAGTTGCACCTCTAATGGCCCATTTTGCCACAATGGTGATATGGGCATTTGGTAACTGTTTCCTTCTTCTTTATACCACCTTTAAGTTTAATTAGATTATTCTTCTTCCTTATAGAAATATTTTTCCTTTTGAGAAGAAGAATCAACCAATAAGACTGCATTATTTTCTTTCTTCATAGAAGACTCTACAATCTTAAGCAAGTTGATCAACTCAGGTATTGTGATCTTAATCTTATTCACCTAGTAGTTCATCACAAATTGTAAAAAATAAATTGGCAAAGATTATCTATACTTAATTTGTGATCTATAGTGAACCGAAGTGATTCAAGCTTCTTAATTAACCATAGCATCTTAAGTCCATGAGTGGCTATCGAAGTTCCTTCTACCTTCTTAGAATGGAATAACTACTTAGATATCTCATATCTCTCTACTTGCTTATCAAAAAGCTCTCTTAGATGGAAGATAATAGTATTAGCATCCATATGCTCATACTATTTTTAAAGCTCAGTGGTCATTGACGCCAGCATGATACAAGATACTGTATCACTGTCCTCTTTATGCTTCTTATGAATTTTATGCTATTCAACAAGAGCATCATCAGCTGCAAGTGGTGGAATTAGAGTATCTAACATGTAGAGTAACTTTTTCGATTTGAGAATGATTCTCAAATTTCTATACCAGTCCAAGAAGTATAATTCGGTGAGCTTGTTTGTTTCCAAAATGTTATGTAAGTTCAAATTTGTTGTCATGATACAAATGACCTAGATGAAATATAAGAGACATTAGACTATGTATACGCACATGAAATGCATTGAATTAGGTATTTAATTAAACGCGTATTTAACTTATTATTTTCTTCAAATCAATAGCCCTTATTATTGACTCAGAAAAGCCCATTGGAAGCTTTCCTAGTGGTTTGGTATCCAAATTCTTTAAGAATGACCTTGGATATGTAACAAAACACTCTTAAGTTCAATGAAAGGTATCCAATACCAATTATATCAAATGTAACTACCGGATCGTTAGGTGATTAATATCTTTTAATCTTAAAACACTTAGTGCTACCCCAACTTAGCCTATAATATTCTTTATGCTTGGATATGGCCAACTAAGATAAAGATATTAGTTAAATCTAACACATTAATCAGGAATCATATTTCATAGTTTGAACATGCTTAATGTTGAGTAAGTTTGGGTATGCCTAATAACCTAATCTTGAAAAAGAACTCTTGTTCTTGCAATATCAATGGAAAGTTTTAGATTTAATATTATTTGAGAGATTTTAATTATTTAATTAATAGTTTGATCGTTTGGCATGCAAAATATCAACACTTTGACATAATTATAATAGACTCAATTACATTGCTTGGTTATAGACTTTTCTAGATTAATTTTCTTGAGCCAAGAAGAAAATTAATTTTGGTCAAAACCAATGTGTTCTTGCATGTTTTGAGAAGAAAGTCTTACCATCTTCTTACTTTGCCTTGGTCGCCATCTCTATAGATTTATAAAATAATTTCTAATCTTATTTAACCTATGTAATCTAATTACATAAATTCCTAATGAAGAAACCACAAGTTACATTAGAGTGGAATTAGATGAGAAGAGAAATTACAAGAAAATTACAGAGAAAAGTAGGACAAGCATGCCCTATTTATTCAAAACAAAATGATAAAATGCATGACACAATTTTAATTAATCAAATTAATTTAGTTTAAACCCATAACCAAGCCAACATGCCAATATTATTCTTAAAACACATTAAGCAAAAATAAATAAATACATAAATATGTATCAAATATTAAATTCTAAAATCATTATTTTAAAATTTTAATTAATTAATTTCAAAATCAAATTTTGAGAAAAATTTTGGAATCCTTTTGAAATAAAATATTTTAATAAATCCTTTAAAAAATAACTATAAAATCGACGATCAAACATGTGAAGATTGAAATTTAATATATATATATATATATATATATATATATATATATATATATTATATTGATTCAATGATTGAAACAATTTTCACTCATGAATCTATAGACTTCTTCACGTTGAATAGCCGCGCAAGGCTCAACCAAAATTTTTTTATTTTTATTAAATAAATTTAAAAAAGAGCGCAATGCAAACAATGACTTGCGGCTTACCCATGGCCTTGCGTGTGGAGACAGTTTCACTATTTTGAGTTGCAATCAATTCAAGATTCTGGTCAACACATTGCAATTGAATATGAAAAACAGAATTTCCTTTTGAAATATAATAATGGCACAAGCCTCCCAATGTTGTTAGTCATCCTCCCGGGATGCAATCCAAAAAAAAAAAAAAAACCTGAAAATTATTCCTCCTTTTCGTGTTTTCAGTTTCCTTAACAAATTTAAGTAAACAAAACCTTTTTTTTCTTTTTTTTTTCGGACACAATTTCTATAATTTACTGAAACTAATTTCAGTAATTAATATGCGTGTATATATATGTGTGTGTGTGTGTATATATATATATATAACCCACTAAAACAAAAATTTTCTAAAAATAAATTTTTATATGAAATAATTTTCATGGACCTGAATATAATTTTGAAACTATTACAAATTTTTAAATATTTATGAAACAATTTCATAATATCGAATTTATTTTGAAATAGTTTCAAAATAATAATAAAATCTATAAAACACATACGAGATGTCTCTAATACCACTATTAGATTTTGATCATGCAAACTATTTTACACGTAGCAAAAAAATAACATGAAATCTACGCAAAGGATTACTCGTATGTAATTAAACAGATCATAAGGGAGGAAAAATTAACTACCTTAAAAATGCTGCTTTTAAAAAATTTTCTTCCGTGCGAATCCCCTTCAAAAGTCTATCCAATTAAAAGATTATTTCTAATTTTATTCATGAACATTTTCCAAATCGTGTCTTTAAACTCTCCAAAACTCTTTATGTTAAAAAAAAAAAAAAAAAACTCCATGTGCTTGAATAACCTCAAATTTATTTTGAAATAATTTTAAAACAATAATAACATCTGTAAAACACATAAGAGATGTCTCTAATACCACTATTAGATTTTGATCATGCAAACTATTTTACACGTAGTGAAAAAAAAATACGAAATACATGCAAAGGATCACTCTTGTATGTAATTAAACGGATCATGAGAATGGAAAAAAAATTAATTACCTTAAAAATGCAACTTTTAAAAATTTTTCTTCTGCGCGAATCCCTTTCAAAAGTTGATCCAATTAAGAGATTATTTCTGGTTTTATTCATGAACATTTTCCAAAACATTTCTTTAAACTCTCCAAAGCTCTTTATGGTTTAAAACAAACTCCACGTGCTTGGTATGAAACGTTTAGTGTCTTTTTTCTTTCAAAAGATTTTTTAAGAGGTATGATTGACACTGCATCATACATTAAATCTAAATATTCTGATGACCTCTTAATTATTCAAATATATGTTGATGACATTATCTTTGGAGCTACTAATAATTCTTTATGCAAGAAATTTGCTAAGACTATGCAGCAAGAATTTGAGATGAGTATGATGGGGGAACTCAACTTCTTCCTCGGGTTACAAATCTAGCAAACCAAGGATAGGATCCTCCTAAATAAAATTAAGTATTCTAAGGAATTGCTCAAAAGGTTTGGAATGAATGAAACTAAAGAAATCAATATACCTAGGAGAACATCATTAAAGCTTGACAAAGGTGAAAAGAGTAAGAAAGTGGATAAATCAAAGTATAGAGGTATGATTGGAAGTCTTCTATATCTTACTGCTAGTCGACCCGATATCATGTTCTCAATTAACCTTTATGCAAGATTTCAATCATGTCCCAAAGAATCTCACTTATGTACTGTAAAATGTATCCTTAGATACTTGGTTGGAACACATGATTATGGTCTATGGTATTCACGAACTAACTCTTTTGATCTTATAAGATACACGGATGCAGCTTATGCAAGCTGTAAAGTTGAAAGAAAGAGTACCAGTAGACATGGTCAATTTCTCAGACATTTTCCAATCTCTTGGTACAGCAAGAAGCAAGCTCATATTTCACTCTCCACAACCGAAGCAGAATACATAGCACCAGGAAGTTGTTGTGCACAAATCTTTGGATGAAAAATACTTTACTTTTGGCCTTAATTTTAACTGCGCGCCTATTTTTTGTGGAATACATTCCTACTAACGATCAACTTGTAGACATATTCACTAAACTCCTAGCTGAAGATAGATTTTTTTTTTTTTTTTTGAGAAAAAGTTTGGGTATTACAAGAATTATATAACTAATAAATGTGCAGGAGAATAGTTGTTCATTTTTGCAGGATTTTGAAGATGTGTGATTTCGGATGGAGATTTTGGATGTAGTATCTTAGTAGAAGTGGATCTAAAATCCCCTCAGCAAAATCATTCTTTAAGCTAAGTTTTCTTTTCTAATTGGATAGATATTTTGGGCTGAGTCTAAGTCCAAAATGGCAGTAGCCTAGAATCGCGTGTGATCCATATTTTGCTACAGATATATTGGATGAAAATTGTCTACATCCATAATCTTCTTTTTAAATTTCAAAAGATTCACGTTTTTTAAAAATAGCTTTTCATATCCCTGATGAAATCTACTTTTGAGTGTACTTGATGGTTCTTATCCTCTAAAGTACCTAGGAAACCCCAAAAAGTCTTTCAAAAGCTATTTAAATTTCTCTTTCCTCTCAAAATCTGAAACTGCCATAAATCCTTCTCTACATCTCTCTCTCTCTTTCTCTACAAATCTTTATTTTCTCTACAGAACTAGAAAGCCCATATCCTCACCTCTCGACTGCCATGTCTAAACTCCCGAAATCTAGCAAGGGAACTGATCTAAAATTGAAGAAGATCAAGAAAAATAAAGCAGTGGTGGAAAAGAAATTAGTTGTCAACACTCAACCTACCACAAAAAGAAAGGGGAAAGAGGCCATTTTCAAGGAGCCAGCCTCTTAAACAGACTTATCAGAATATCTTCCTGAACAAGAAAGCTCCGACACTTAGGTACCCCAATTCCTCGACTCTATGCGTGAATCTGAATTCACCAATTGGGTGTCAAGAAATAAAACTGTTGTTGTTGGCTATCGTGCTGACCCTAATTCTTTTTTGAATTTTGCAAATGTTCTAAATATGTTTGAATTGCTTGGTTGGGGAGCTTTACTTTCTATAAATGAAAATTTTTATACTACCTTAGTTTGGAAATTTTACTCTAATCTAAGGAAAGGGAGACTAGAGAAAACTGGAGATAGGTTCATAGTGCAATGGTACACATAACAGGTAGGATGTGTAAGCTTTGAATTTGATCATCGTATATTGAGTAGAATCCTTGGTGTTTGAGATGAAAGAATTCATTTCTTTGAGATGAATAAGTTTCTAGAGGAATCTGATTTATTTGATCTGGGAAAATTTGAAAGTAAGTTCACTAGAGGGAAAAGCTTTAAGAATTCGAATGATCGGAACACCATTAGTTGAACGGAATAGGAAAGATACTACACCACATGGTTTCAACCATAGTGGCACCCAGCTTTTGGTGTAAGACCTCCGTAAGCACTATGCAAATGGTTTTAAACTATCAAAAAAATAGGCCAATAAGCTTCAGATTTCTGGTTGTAAAATTGATGCTACAATTGCAAAATACCACAAACAAAGCCCTGTACTATGGTAACCTTCTGACCAAAGTTTTCAAACACTTTAACATAGATCTCAACTTGGTTGCCCCTGGATAATCCAAAATTAATGCATACAACACTGAATCATTTGAGAAAATGGGGTATATTCAAGTGGACAATCAGTGGATACTGCTCAGAGAGGCCACTCAAGAAGAAAAGGAAAAAATAATAAAGGTCAAGGCTAAAGGAAAAGCTGCTCTATAAAAAGGAGCAAAGAGAAAATCTAGCCCTGAAACTCAAAGAGAATCATTAAGCAGAGGAAGACAGAGAACTCTAGATAGTGAAATCTTAGAGTATTTTAGAGGCTATAAGTCTGTTATCTGTCAAGCTGGATAATGTGACCACTAAAGTCAAAGGAGAACTTCAAAATCTAGGGAATCGACTGACGAATGTATAAGGAAAACTTTATGACGCTGCAGATATTCCAACGGCTCAAACCCCTCCACCCGAACAAATGCTTGAATCCATCATCCCTCCAACTGAGGAAGAAATAGATGATCAGCCTGAGAAAGAAAAAGAAAATAGGAAAGAGAAAGAGGAAGAGATTAATCTACCCACAGCTCCTGCACCTGATATTGCCAAAGTAGTTCCAGGCAATTCATCTAGCCACAGGCAAAAGCACGTAGTGGTCAAATAAAAATCTAGCATGCTTGCTAGGCAACATAAGAAGACTACCAAAGGTGCTAAATCTATGACAGTGATCATCTTGTAAGCCTTGGTGCCCCATCATGGAGAACGCTACTGGAAAAATTCATCCACTTGAATTGCTTTCATTTGATTTTTCTGAACACTTTTTATGTTAACGACACTACTGATCTCTTGTCTATTTTGATTACTTCTATTCTTTTTACCTACTGATATCAGAATGCTTATGGTTGTTTTGTGATTGATGACAAAGAGGGAGAAACCTTAGTGTATATAGATATGGATTGTAACTGTTTTGGTGAACTTTTGTTATCATGATTATAGTTTAATTGGTCGTGTTGACTGTAGCATTTTTTTTTTTTGGTGAAGACTGTGTTTGTTGTGTTGGAATGGAGTTGTGATTGTTGCTGGATAATGAATTGAGAAAAATATAATAGATCATGGTGATTGTGTGGATTGGGATAAGGAAGTTAAGTGGATGATTATAGTGATTGATTTGTGCTGATTCTATTGGCTGAATAGTGAATAGTGGTAGGACTATTTTGTGAATTTTGTTTTGCAACTGTTGAATACTGAATCTAGAAAAGTGAAATAAGTGTTTTGGAATGCTTGTCGTGTAAATGTCTACTTGATATGAATGCTGGTTTTGTTAAAATGTTGGTCTAATTGTTATTTTTTTTGGGGGGGGGGGAATCTTTTTTTTAACTCTGCACAGACACAGGGGGAGTTTTAGACCTGATTTTTTTTTTTTTAATCCACACTCCCAGTCCAAAATGTTTATAGAGGTTATTTTTTGTTTTGGATGCATCTTTTGGAAGTCTAAATTCTCAAAGCTTAATCTATTTTCTAATGCACTCCAATGTTAGCATCTTTCTATCTACTGTTTATATGTGCATACATAGGGGAGCATTGTTTAATATGTCCTATCTTCTACACCTCTACGTGTATATTTTTATATACTTAAGTTTCATATTCTTTTTCACTGTTTGGCTATTTCCTTGTGAAATAATTCTTTATAAGGAAGGAAGAAGGATATGGAGGTTGGTAGGGCCATGAGTTCATTGAGCCTTATTTATGAGACTATACTTGATTTTTCTTATTTTAAACTCATAAACACTCTTCGAGTCTTATGATGTGAGAACGTATTTCCATTAAACATAACCTTCTATATCTCTCGGCCTCACATGATTCATACAAACTTATATTGTTTTTCTTATCACAATTTATCAAGTTTGTCATCCCTCAAAAAGGGGGCGATTGTTAACCCAAAGAGCATTCTCCTGTGTTTTTATTTATAACAAATATTGATGTGGACTAATGTGTATTTATATATGATGGGATTTTTAGATATGACATATTTGACCTCGATTCTTCAAAGTCTTGTAAATAGGATTAGTAAGCAACTCATAGTCGATAAAGTTTAAAAAGAATGATCAAATGAATATCCAATCTGAAGAAGTTGCTTATCTTGAAGACTTTTTGAAGAATTGTAGACTAGAAAATTATGCTTAAGGTATTATTTGTATTTCCTATGTCTCTTTACCTCAGTTTAATTTATTTTACATTGAAGCACATAAAAATGATTTCAAAAGAGGGTTTTTTTTTTTTTAAATCTAGTTTTCACAAAAACTTAGATGAGCAGTTTTAGATGGACCTTTAAATCCAAAACACTCATCTAATGATTTGTAGCATTTCAAAATATGCCTCTGGGCATATTGCGCTATTTTGGTCATACATTCTTTCGATTAGTGAGTCCAAAAATTTGAAATATCTGACAACAAAAAAGAGCCATTACTAGCTGTTGGCATTTTTCTTTTTGCCCCTATAAAAGCCCTTTACACATAATTTTCAGCGAGATTTTTGTGGAAACTCTTTCAAAAACATACTTAGGCTTTCAGAACACAAAAATCTTCCTTCATATTGTACTTCAAAGTAAGATCAAATTGCTCCAAAAGGTAAAAAAGTATAGGTGCTTAGATTGTTTAGATCTGCTCAATTTGTGAGCAATTTTTATCTCACCCCTTTGATCTCTTATGTATTAAGGTTTGAGAAGTAAAACCCAAGTGGGGTTAGCCTTGATTGTTTGCTGTATAGAGCTTAGGTATAAAACCAAGTGTGGTGATCCTCTAGTGTAATATTGGTGTAGTCTACCACCATTGATTTGGGAAAAAGGTTTTAATATTTGGTTTGAAATCCTTAAGTGTGTGCTTAAGGTAGTTGATGTAGAGTTTTGAGGATCGAATCACTATAAATCTTTTGGTCTTTTTCACTTGTATTTATTTCTGATATTTATGAGTGCCATCACACCTCTTTTAAGCAAAAATAAATATAGCATTCTATTGCACAGCAATTCAGGCTTTTACCTATCTATCTTTAATATTATGTTGATCTTGCATCATTTAATGAAGCTTTTGAAAGATCCTTACTGTCTCACTTAAATCCGCATTGAAATTTCTTCTTATTGACACACGCACATATAGTTCTATTTAAAGGTCATAATAAGATTTCAAAAATCTATTGTTGTTTGCCATAAACCTTATTCACCTCCCCCTCCCTTTAGGGTTTATCATACTTGAATATGAATGATTTTATATACCTAAATCCGAGCATATCAAGTTTTTGGCACCGTTGCCAGTGATCAATATAATTAAATTTTAAATTCCATTAATTGAGCCCCATATATAAATATGCACACACACACATACACACACACACACACACACACACACATTTTTTTTTGTGTATCTATTGTATATATGTTCTTTATTGCACTTAGGCACCATATTTTATTGTTTATATGATTATACAGGAGAAATGGGCTTTAGTGACAAGAAATATTAGTGACAACAAAATTATTGTCACTAAATAGTAGAATTAGTGACAACATTCTAAGTTGTCAGTAAAGGTCAAACTTTTAGTGAAAATAAAAAAGGTTGTCACTAAATAATAACTTTTGATGACAAGAGAAAATGTTGTCACTATTTTTTGTCCCTAAAGGCTTTCCCTCCAATCTCATTTGAAAGCGACAAATCTCTCTAGTGACAACTCCAAAATTATTGTCACTAAAAAGAAACGTTGTCACTAAATAGTGCACATATAGTGACAATAGTTTTCTTGTCACTAAATAGTGTACTTATAGTGATAACATTTTTCTTGTCACTATTTATGTGAATTTAACGACGAAAAATGTTGTCACTATTGTGTATGTGTACGTGTTTTTTTATTAAAAATACTATTATGTGCATTTTAATTCATATAATTTTACTTATATAGAGAATAGAGGGGTGATATAAATAAATGTAGATATGTATATATATAGGGGGGAGAGAGAGAGAAAAAGGGGGGATGGAGAGATAGAGTGTGTAAGAGAGGGAGAGAGAAAAAGAAAAAGAGAGATATATGGAGAGAAAGAGTACTAAAACAAAGGGGAAGAGAGATAAAAGGAGAAAAAGAAAAAGAAGAAGACACTACAAGAAAACAGAGAATTAGCGAGGGAATAATCCCTCGCTAAATCTGCGAGGGATTAGCCAGGGACAAATGACAGATTGACTTTCCGTCGCTAATCCCTAGTTGATTAGCGACGGATCAGCGTTAACAATGAACACTTTCAAATTAGCAGTAGATGAAGAAATCCCATTCTAATCCGTCGCTAATTTGATAGGGATTAGCGACGGATATTTTATTTTTACTTAATATTCGTTGTAAATTTTTAGCTTTGGATTTTCGACTTTACCCAAGCTAATCCCACGCTAATTTGTGAGGGAATAGCGACCGAAATATCCGTCGCAATTCATTGCTAGATTTGAGACGGATTGGAGTTTTATTGGCGAGGGATCTTAAAAATCACACGCTAATCCATCGCTGATAGTTTCCTTCACTAATCCCTTGCTAATTCCTAAGGGATTTGCGAGGGATTCCCCATTTTGTGAATTCTTAAAGTTTTTCCTTACGATACTTTTGTGTGTGGTAAATTTTTTTATGTAATATCCATATGAATACTTAATTCTTTATTATTTATTTAATTATAACCAATATATTTGCATTCAATATTTATGTAATTACCATCGATAAGTTAAGAAGTATAGATTATAATTAAATGATATGCATACATTATACCTCTGTACAAGTTCGTCATGTGTAGTATATATATAATTCGTTTATCACTTTATATGCATATATTCTCTCTCTCTCTATATATATATATGTATATATATATATATATATATATTCGATGCATCGATCATATGGTCGATGTATAATTATGCAAATACGAACACACATTTAATTACTATAAGAGTTTACGTGTGCACTCGGAGTTTTATATATTACGTTTTATTACATTTGATTAGCATAATAAATACAATTTTGGGATATGAAAACACATCAATACTAATTAAACTTTTTATATATTAGTAAGCGTAACACGATTGATGTTAATTAAACCTAAACAAACACCATGATGATTATTTAGAATTGTTCATTGACGAAATATTTCATGCTTTTAATCTATAGCCAAGTAGGAAGTAACTAAGTGTTGATAGAAATAAATATGTTTTCTCAGTAGAGTATTAAAAAAAGTGAGAAAAATGTCAATCCATCGCTAATCCGTCTCTAAATAGCGACGGATTAAACAGTAAAGGATTTGATAGGGATTAGCGAAGGACTCAAAACTTATAACTTTAAAGCAACGCGAAATTTTTTTGGGCGGAATTTGAAATTCAAAAAATCCCTCGCTAATCCCTTTCTAATACAATGCAATTAGTGAGGGATCAGAAAGGCATTAAAACTCCGTTGAGGTCGACCCCCGCTAATCTGTCGCTGAATAAATCCCTCGCTAATCGCATGCTAATTAGTGAGGGATTATATTTATTTTATTTTTAATTTTCGTCGCAAATCCCTCGCTAATAGAGAGGAATTAGCGACGGAATATTCCCTCGCAAAGCCCAACGACTATATCATCCATGTTCTGTCTTCCCTTTCGTTGTGTTCTTTCCCATTTTCTCTATTTTCTCCGGCTAATCCCTCTCAAATCCCTTCCAACCCCGCCGGCGACCTTACCTCCTCATTGCCTGAACTACCACCGAAAGACCATCTGACCAAAGTTGCAATTCTCTCCCACCATCGAACCACTGGCGACCTTCATCAAGCTGTGGACGACTGCCGCCGGCGCCGCTGCATCTCGACCTCAACCGTTATCGCCGGAGCTTGGGCACCAGACTAGACCGCAATTGATCGAGGTATCCCTCAACTTTTATTGGATTCAAATGGAATTTATGCTACTGAGTTGCATTGGACCGCAATTTATGCTTACCAAAGCTATCAAAGTTTAATGCCTTCTCTCCGGCTAGTCTCCACGATCTAATATCTTATTGCATTATCAGTGGCTTTGAACAAATGCCACATTTGTTCTTTGTCAGAAGGAAATTTTCGTTTTTTCCCCTACTTGTGTCTCTGATATTTGCCGACTACTGTTCCTTAAGTATCATTTGGCCTTTTACATTATGCAACTCTACTTTCTTCTTATCTCTATTTTAAGTAGATAGTAAGGTAGGAGATTCTCCTTTAATGTTTATTTCCCTCCTGGGTGGGCCGTTAAGGGAGATCTCGTTAAGGGGGATAAGCTAATGGATATAAATTCTTTGTTAGATTGCTAATAAGCTTACCCGACTGGCTTAGACTTCAATTTAGTATCTATATTAAACAATACTTAACAATCATTGCTTAAAGTAAACCTTATTCTTGATGTGCTTTTAACTCTTGGAGGATTCTTGGATTGTGCAAATATATGATGTTTGGTGTGCTTGATTTTAGAAAAAACACGATGAATTAGATTAGATTATGATAAAGTAATTGGCAACAAAGACAATCAAACCTTAGATTATCAATGTTAATTAATTACCATAGTATCTTTCTTTCCTTTTAAGGGATGTAGTCTTCTTGTGTGTTATGATAATAATAAGATGATGAAAGTATGCTGTCTTGTCCATCACCTTCTGTGGGTTGTTTGGGTTCTCTGGTCAATGTTAATGAAGTTAGTTAAATCTTGCTTTTCTTGAGGGGGCGCATATATTATGTCCGAGTCTCAAGATTCAACAACCTTAACATGGGTCGGTTCTCTCTCTCCTAACAATAAAATGTGTAGTTGCGATAGCTAGGAAGGTATGCATTTTGAGATTCATAGGACAGCCGAACACACTCCTATCATCATTGCAATTCCTAGGCATCTTCAAGTGTCCAAGCTATGGGATACTAGAGCTATGTAAATCATGGTTTGTATATAAATCAACATAGGCGTATAACACCATCTCTTATCCTACCCTATAACTTCTTTTGGCAAGAAAAATCAGTGAAGTGAGTTTCAACTTTTGTACCCTTTTAGTTGTGCAAACTGTTGATAGATATAAAACAAGTATGGTTTGGTTGTCGTATCGTTACTATTGATAGATATAATTTTTTCTGTGTAGCAGTTCTTGAAGAATAACTGCTACAATTCTGTTGTAAATGATGATGAAAGCCCTACTGCTCATGCCAAGGCAAAAGTTTTTGTCCTGCTAACTTGATATTATTACCTAATATGTTATTTTGGAATATAGCTTTTTCAATATTTGAAACTTGTATATGGTGTTCAGATTGTTTTCCTTGTGTTATTATGTGTGCAAAGATTAAAGAATATGCAGAAGAAACTGTTCTCATAGTGGATAGACATTAGTAAAGCAATAGTGTATATGAAGCTTTTGTTTAAATCTTCTTCTTCGCTTATGTTAACTGTGAACATATATACGAAAGAAGTCTAAGTCACACTGCATGCAAATGTATAGATAAAAACTTTAGTGCATTCATGGTAGACATGTTTGACAGAGTTTAATTCATCTACTTTTAGAAAATAATCGAGATGAATATATGTTCATTGAATGTATGCTTGAATAAGTGAAGGAACCTTTAAGGCTACTTAAAAAAGTTTTGATATGTTGAGGCCTGATTAAGTTTGCTTCAATGGCAAAATGAAGCAAAGTTGAGATATAGAATGCATTTCTTGCATTTTCATATATGTTTAATAAATGTGGAAGAATATAGAAATCACTGTTTACTATAGTTACGGATTTGTGAAGCAATATTTCTTACCTTGGATTAGAGCAAAAGAAATAACAAAACATTTTAGATGGACTGAAGGAATATATAGCTTGAATATGTGTTCATTCAATAGATACTTGAATATATGGAACAAAAATGTTTGAGGATATTGAAAATGTTTAGAAATGTTTAGGATCGCACCATTCATGTGCAATTATGCAAAAGAATGCACAAATGTTCTTTTAATGGATTCTTGAATATAAATACAAAAAAAATCAGAATTCCAGATTACTCAGCTAAATATTTTATGTGAATTATGTATTTATTTCATATTTATATTGAAAGTTTAATATTTTAGACATTATGCATTTAGTATAATACCAAAAAAATGAGTAATGATATTTATTCTAATTTAATGAAATGTTTTGAATTTGCATGAGCAGAACATCATTTGCAGTAGTATTTTTCTTCCTTTGGCCTCTTTTTTCTCTCTAATCTAATTTTGAAGAATCTCAAACTATTCAATATAATTCTGTTACTGATACTACTCCATTTACTTTGTGTAGATATTATTGGTGGTTGATTACTTAGTATTCTTTTGGCTTTCTTAAGCTTCCAATTGAGGATAAAGGTCTCATATTTATTGTTTTACTTTCATGATTGTTGCGTAATATGACCATCAATTTCATATCGTCGAACTTTTTCTAAAACATAAATATGAAAAATTGAACTAATATTGGAGTTTTTCTAAAATCTTTTTGATTGAATAAATGTTGAGTTGTTTTCCATTGTTGATCTTTTTGCCATTTTGAACTCAAAAGTTTACTGATGGATAATGCTTTTTAATCTCATTCTGTTTACTTAACTGATTAAGAGTTCGTTCCATCTGATATTTCAAAAACAATGTTACACTTATAATTTGTTTTACAGTAACCTTGTGCTATTGTTACGCACAGGTTATACCTTTAGCTCTTCATTGATTTGTCTGGACGGACGAGCTTTTCTTAGGTAAGAAAACACTTAGTAGGCATCTTTAGAATCCCGTAAGTGATAGGTGATCATTCCCCGTGAGTGATGGGTGATTACTCCCTATAGGTAATGGGTGATTACCCTTAAATTTAGTATTGTTAATTAAATGTTTTAAGGTTATTTGTGTAGAATACTTTATTGTCTTGATTAATTGTTTCGAGGTTATTTGTGTTTTATGAGCCATTTACAATCAATGTTGGGATGTGTGAGGTGGCTTTGTGCCTGGAAAACATTCAAGCTATAAGGGAAACTCTGTTAATTTTTTTTTTAAAAAAAATTAAGCATGATTATTATTCTATGCAGTCGGTTTTAGTTATGGTAATTATGGGATTTTTTGCTTTCATCATGGCTGTAATTAGGATGGTTTTATGATGTTAACATGAGTAGAGAAGTGAATCAAATAAGATGTATTATGATGCATGTTTAATAGTGAATTATATATACATGAATAGCTTTGTGGTACTTGATATGTTATAATGTAGTGATATGGTTTTGTTGGAGATTTGTGTGGTGGTGAACTTATGAATGGCTTTGGTGTGATTTTTGTGCTATTATATGATGTTTTGGAGGAGTGATGGAATGATATTCATGGCTAAAATCATAACTAAATGAAGGAAAAAAGAAAATGAATTAAAGTATGTAATTATTACATAAAGTCAAAGCTTGATGGTTATTATTCTAAGCAACCAATTTTAGTTGTGGTTAACATGAGTAGTGAAGTGAATCAAATGAGATGTAAGTAGTAAAATGAAATTGGAATATATGGAGTGTGAATTTAGCAAGATAATGCTTTGTTACATAGAAAATTCTTGATGTTTTGCTCCCAGTAGTTTTCTACCTCTTCAGGATTGGTCCAAAAAAGACTTCATAATTTTGTAGCCAAGGATCTTAGGAGCATTTTGGCACAAATTTGAGGATAATCGAACTTGTAAATAAAAAGTTATGGCTAAAATACAAAAGTGTGCCATGATAGTGAAAATGCAGGATTGTTTTATTTTTGTATAACTAACAAATGCTTATATTGATTCTATTAGTTAAAATTATGGTGTATTTATGTTGAAATGTTAAATATGTGGTAATTGTGTATAATGTTAACTAATGGTATATTTTGAAAAATCAAGATATACACCATATATTAAATATGTGCTAATTGTCTAGGAAACATAAATGATTATGTTATACTCAAGCATGCTTTATTTTGAAAAAATCATTTTATGATGGATAATGCCTTATGATGAAAAACCTTCTTTTGGACTTAAGCATACTTTACTTGGAAAACCTTCTTTTCGACTTAATCCTTTGTTTTAGCCTCATTTAGCCTTTTTGAACTCAAAAGTTCACTGATGGATAATGCCTTTTAATGTCATTCTGTTTACTTAACTAATTAAGATTTTGTTCCATCTGATGCTCGAGACTATGTTACACTTATAATTTGTTCTACAGTAACCTTATGTTATTGTTACGCACAGGTTAGGCATATAATTCTTCATTGATTGTTTTGGACAGACGAGCTATTCTTATGTAAGAAAATCCTCCAATTGCATCTTTAAAATCCCGTAAGTGATGGGTGATCATTCCCCGTGAGTGATGGGTGATCACTCCCTATGGGTAATGGGTGATTATCCTCAAATTTGGTATTATTGATTAAATGTTTTGAGGTTATTTGTGTTTTGTGAATTTTTTACAATGAATGTTGTGTGAATTGTGGTGGCCTTGTGCTTGGAAAACGTTTAAGTTATAAGGAAAACTCTGTTAAATTTTTTTTAAAAATTGAGGTGGCATGCCAAGAGATTCTTATTGATTCTTACCTAGTATATTTCCATATGTTCTTTTCATTGTGAAGTTGACCTATGCATGGTGAGGAACATTTTGAATTAAGTTTTGATGGCAGAAGCTAAATGAATTCATGATGAAGACTTTTAGAAAAAATCTTTTTACACAAGCATAGCATAGCATAATTCTCTGTTTTGCTCATTCTTTTGCACCAATTATATCTTTCCATTTTCCTACAGAACTTACCCCATCTAAGCCTTTCTAACCCATGTTGAGACTCAATTGAAAGTGTTTTAGCCACCCTTCTATTCTCATACCTTTATCTTGTCACAACTCCTCCCAAATCCAGTTCTACAATCATCCTAACATCTCAGGGAATGTTTATGTTTAGGCACTTTAGTTCAGTACCTCAAAAATGGATACACTAACAACATTTGCACAAAAATGGTGTATTTCAAACAATGTACTCAAATACATGGATTCCAAGGTTTTAATGTATCTGTCTTCTCTATTGTCATTTTAGCAGGTATATAGCACCAAAAAGTGTCATTCTTTCATTTATTCCTTTTGTATTCAAATCAAGGACCTATATCTTGTCACAACTGACTATTCATACTGTGGACACCCTATTCTTTTCTTTTCTTGTTAGTTTGGCATTATAGTCTCAAAGGTTTGGTATATCATGCAAGAAATTGTTTAATGACTCTCCCCATATGTTTTTTTCTTATTTTAACTTCCTTGTGTAGAATATTTTATTTTATTGATTAATGACTCTGGCATTGTGTGTTTTTTACAATGAATGTTGGGTGAATTGAGGTGGCTTTGTGCTTGGAAAACGTTCAAGTTATTAGGGAAACTCTGTCAAAATTTTTTAAAAGGATTTAGAATACACAACTCGATAATTGATAGTATTTCTTCGGTATCATTATTCAATCTTTCTTCCATAATTCATAACGAGTATATTAAGGTCCTCGACCTTCACAATCACCATCGTTTTTCATTCGAATTATACAAGTGCTAATAAGTTACATGGTTATAGCCTAAATGTAGATGGATGATCGTAGTTGGATGTATAGAAGACACGTACAGGGGATTAAAGGAATTACATCTGAGTTTGAACAAGGGGTCAAGCAATTCATTGCATATTATTTGTCAACTGGTCCAACCTCAGTTATAAGGTGTCCATGTGGAAAGTGTAAAAACAAAGCGTACCTTTCCCCAGATGAAGTGGAGCTGCACTTGTACAGATTTAGGTTTGTTACTAATTACCGAAAATGGACTAGTCATGGTGAGGGTATTAATCCGTCGCCAACTGCATCAATAACCGGCACTTGTACGACTACAGTCGAGTCAAGCTCTAATAATCCACATCGAGATATGGTGATTGATGCAGTTGGATATCAATTTCCAACTGAACCTTCATCATCGGAGAATGTTGAGGAACTACCTAACCCGGATGCGCAGAAATTTTATAGCATGCTGAGAGCTTCAGAAACTCTTATATGGGATGGATGCAAGAATCACAATACGTTATCAGTTGTTTCTCGGCTTTTGAATATTAAATCCGAAAATAACGTGTCAGAGAAATGCTTTAATCAGGTGATGTAATTAATAAATGAGGTATTACCAAGTAGTAATAAGCTTCCGGAGGACTTCTATCAAACAAAGAAGTCGGTATCTGGTCTAGGGTTACTTGTTTAGAAGATAGATGTCTGCCCAAATAGATGCATACTCTACTGGAAGGACGATAGTGTTAGGAGGGACTGCAAATTCTATGGACATGGCAGATATATGGCGAAAAAAAAAGTTGGAAAGGACAAACAACAGAAAGACATTCCTTTCAAGAAAATGTATTACTTCCCATTAACACCCAGACTGTAAAGACTGTTTGCATCCTTCACAACAGCGGCGCACATGAGATGGCATGCAGAGAGTCAACTAGAAGAGAACGTTATGAGCCATCCACGTGATGGTGAAGCTTGGAAACACTTCGACTGTAGTCATCCTGAATTTGCAGCTGAAGTTCGTAATGTTCGTCTTGGGTTATGCACAGATGGATTTTCACAATTTGAAATGTCGTGAAAACAATACTCTTGTTGGTCTGTTATTGTTACTCCATATAATTTACCTCCATCAATGTGCATGAGAGATCCATTTATGTTTTTGACCGTCATTGTCCCGGGCCCTAGGAATCCGAAGCATAAAATTGATGTCTATCCATAACCTTTGGTAGATGAATTAAGGATGATGTGGTTTAGTGGAGTCTCTACATATGATATTTCAAAGAAACAAAACTTCTGTCTACGAGTAGCACTTCTTTGGATAATAAATGACTTCCCGGCATATAGGATGCTAAGTGGTTGGAGCACAGCTGGTAGTTTAGCATGTCCGTATTGCATGGAGCAAACAAAATCATTTCACATGCAAAATGGAGGTAAACATTCTTCGTTTGACTGCCACTGGCGCTTCTTGCCTTTAGATCATCCATACATAAGAGATGCTAGATCTTTCAAGAAGGATAAAGGTCGCGAGATAGCACACCCTGTACAACGCGCTTCTGGAGATGGTATGTGGGATAGAGTGTGTCATTTACCAAAAATAACCAAGACAGCTATGCAGCTTGGTAGGGATGATGGCAGATGCATCTACTATAATTGGGCCAAAAGGAGTATCTTTTAGGATTTGCCATATTAGAAAACACACTTAATCCGTCATAACATAGATGTGATGCACAATGAAAAAAATGTGTTCAATAATGTCTTTAACACAGTCATGAATGTAAAGGGAAAAACAAAGGACAATATGAAGGCGCGACGTGATCTGTTCGTATATTGTGATAGACCTGAATTACACGTGATTGGCTTGGGTGACGGGAGGACATTAATGCCAAAAGCTAAATACTCTATTACACTCGAACAAAAGAGACTTCTACTTGAGTAGGTTAGAGATTTGTGACTTCCGGATGGATATGCTTCGAATTTAAGCAGGTGTGTTGATTTGAATGAACTCAAAATGTTGGGTATGAGAAGCCATGACTGCCATGTGTTTATGGAAAGTTTGCTTCCAACTGCATTTAAAGAATTACTCCCGGTGTCAATTGGAACGTTTTAGCAGAAGCCAGTCTCTTTTACCGCGACTTATGTACTCCTAAACTTTCCACAACTCATATGAAGCAATTGGAAGATAATATTGCTTTACTCATTTGTAAATTGGAGAAGATCTTCCCACCCGACTTCTTTGACATGATGGAGCACCTTATGGTCCACCTACCATATAAGGCCAGGGTTGGTGGCCCTATTCAATATAGATGGATGTATCCATTCGAGCGGTAAAATATTATGTATTATTATATCTATATATATATATATATATATATATATATATCTACTATGTGAATCAGTTCTAACTGTAAAAAATGTATTATGTTCTTATATCGTTTGAAGACCAAAGTTAAAAATAAGGCGAGAGTGGAGGGATCAATTTGCAATGCTTACTTAGTTGAAGAGGCATCTGCATTATTCTCCTATTGTTTTGAGCCACATGTGCAGACTTGACATACAGTTATGGCTCGGAATGATGAGGGCGTTCATGATACAAACTCAAGTGACACTATGTTGTCTATATGCACCGTTCCAGGGAGGGTTTTGGGAAGTATTCAGAATAGATATCTTACCCCGGATGAATTTAAAGCTACCACAAATTACATATACCTAAACTGTGAAGAATTTCAACCATACATTACGTAAGTATACCGCTATTTTGCACATTTCTAGATTTTATATGACAATACTTTGAACAAGTATCCTTATGTGTTCGTTTTGGTCATTTTAGGAAATTCAAAAATGACTTGCAGTTGTATGAGTCGAGTATAACAGACCCTGAAGTTGATAGGAGAATAGAGTCGGAGTTTGCAAGATGGTTTAAGACTTATGTGAGTTGAACACATCCAAAATGAGACTTTAAAATAAATTACATTGATAATGAAGGTGCATTAACGCTTTACTTTTTGCTAGGTTCATGATCCACAAAATCAAGTGATTGAACAACACTTAAAAAGCTTGGCCTGGGGACCTTCGAGACAAGTGAAATACTTCCATAGCTACTTCATAAATGGTTTTAGGTTCTATACACATGATCAGTCATTCGAAAAAAAAACAATTAATAGCGGAGTTTGTGTTAAAGGCGATGAAGATAGTTCTGAAGATTATTATGGAGTGTTGAAGGAGATTGTCGAACTTCAATTCCCTAGAACTCCTTGTTTAAAAGTTGTCCTATTCAAGTGTGGTTGGTTTGATCTAACGCTAAATCGAGGGGTTAAAATTCATCCTCACTACAAACTTGTTGACATCAACTGCAAGAGGAATTACCCAAAATATGACCCCTTTGTGTTAGCTCAACAAGCAACTCAAGTGTATTTCCTATCCTACCTGGGGAGCAAAAGACCAAAATCTGATTGGATAGCTATTTATAAAATGAAAGCTCGACATGTTATTGATGCACCTGTTGTCGAGGCACCATATCAGGAGGAAGTAGATGATACGCATGCAATCAATGTATGTGTTGAGGATGACAACTTTGGAAGATTAGTAGATGAGCCCGGTATTAGAGATACAATCGATTTTATGGATTTGGGTTTAATAATGGAGGAAGCACAACCGAACAATGAAAACGATGACGAGGAAGAAGAATGGGAGACAGGATCCTCTACAGACGATAATGTGGAAGGTTACTCATCCGGTGATGACAAAAGCCTATAGACTAGGTCCAAGTCTAACTAATGTATAGATATAATTATTAGTTCTGCTATCGTTACATTACAAGAGTTTTACTTTGCTTTATACTTTTAATTTTTTTTTCTTCTCCCAAAATATGACCATTTTTATATATTTAAATAATTCCATATACATATGGCTTCTAATGCCTTACCTGATGATCGGTCAGCAACTCGTGAGTCATCGAGGGCAGATGAGACACTGTCCCCGAGCATCATGCCATGTATACCTGCTCCACAGCCATTACCTCCAGGCGAGGCCCAATCAGAGTAGGTCCCTACCTCGATCCCAGGTTCTTCAGGATCCACAATTGGCGCTCCACCTACTGACGATACGCGACTGCTGATTGAGCCAGTTGGTGACTCGTAAGTCAACTACATAATTACTTATTATACGCTTTTCTAAATTTTCAAAATTATAACTTTGTCTAATATTACAAAATCTATTTTCTCGGAACAGGTTCACACATTCGGTTCTATGTGTGTGGGAGATTGTTGAGATTTTTAGGCGACACTACACTGGAGCCTATGCTACCTTCTCACAGGTTCCGATTGATGTTCGGAACATGTGATTTGATATTTGGAGTGTAAGTTTGATTTGTAATTATTACTTGTAGTCTTTTTAGTATTTTTAATATGTTTTCTTATTTGTAATTACTTGTAACGGTTACTTTGATTTTGCAGTCTTTCTTTTATTGGCGCCTCGAGCATGCCGCACAGATCCAGGCTAATTGGGAGAAGAAGTATAAGGTTAGACTTTCGGACATATTGTCCAAGGCTAAGAAGAAGCATGGTGGTAGCTGCCCCAAGTGGATTTCCCAAGACCATTGGGCTACTTTATCGGAGCATTGGGGGTCTGATAGGTGGCAGCGTATCTCTTCCGCTACTAAACGGGACAGATCCACTGGTCAGACGACCCACACAGGAGGATCCATTTCTTTTACTGAGCATGAGGAGCGGATGGTAAGTGTAAATTTTTTTACTATTTAATATATCCGCTATTTCACACTTAGTCCATCAAAAAAATTAACATCTAGTCGTTTCTTGTTACAATAATAGTGGAGATAGTTAGGTCCTGACTTCAGCTACATCGACCTCTTCAGACGCACCCATATGTTCCAGGACGGGCCGAGGAAGGGCCAATATGATAGTGATCGATCGCGCCATATGCTGGTAAGAATACACAATCTTATACATTTTTAAGTTTAATATTATTTATATTTTGATCGCTAATTTTAAATATTTTATGCGTGTTTTCTTACCCCAAATTTGACAGAATACTGTCACTGCTATTATTGAGTGTCGTGCACAGTCGGGTTCCCAGACTGATTTTGCGAGCACGGTCGCACTAAGTAGGGTGCTCGACGAAAAGATGCTGTTCGTCGAGGTGGATGACAGAACGTGCAAGAAGGGACGAGTATTCAGATTGGGCTCCGAGTCTGCGAGGGTGAGACGGAGGTTACAGCAGCTAGCTTCATCTGAGTCATCGACTTCTTCTACCATGTTGGATGTGAGCCAGCTGCAGAGAGAGTTACACATCAAGAGGAAGAGGCGGGAGAGAGTTGAGCAACATGTACAAGTATATCGGAGCCACAACCAGAGCTTGACTGAGTACCTGACGCTTGTGTCTCAAAATTTAAATCTACCTCCACTACCGCCGATGCCAGCTGTACAGGAGGATGATGCTGAGGATGAGGAGGACTTCGTCATCAGTCCTCCAGATTCACATCCAGATCATCAGCCAGGCCCTTTCAATCCACCCCCACCCCCTCCGTCAGCTCTAGCATCCACACCGATTCCTGCTTCGTAGTTAGGATATATACACTACATTTTTGTGTATTATTCATATGTTTTCATTATTATATTTATTTAGGACATTTAGACAACATTTTTATGTATTATTCACATTTGTCATTATTATATCTATTAATAATGACTATTTGGTGGTTTTTTAATTTAATTAAATTTTGCATTATTTTGATAGATGAATTTTCTTCAATTACAGGGCATTTTTTAAAATATTTTTAAAAAATATTTTAAATTATACAGTACTAGCGAGGGATTAGCGAGGGAATAGAAGGAAATTAACTTCAACCGCTATTCCTTCACTAAAAGCCACGTTTTTCCATCACTAATTGCACGCTATTAGCGAGGGATTAGAAACGGATTAAAAAATCCGTCGCTAATCCTTCACATATTTGCATGGGATTAGCGACGGAATTATTTAAACCATTTATTTAAAATAAAAGTCCGTAGCTAATCCCTCGCAAATTAGCTTGGGATTAGCGACGGATAATTTAAATCATAAAATTAAAAAGAAATATTCCGTCGCTAATCCCTCGCAAATTCGCTTGGGATTAGCGACGGATACTTTAAACCGTAAAATTAAAAAGAAAATTCCGTAGCTAATCCCTAGCAAATTAGCGAGTTATTAGCGATGGAAAATTCACAACATTTTACTTTTATTAATTACTAAAATAATCCATCGCTGATCCCTTTCTAAATAGAAAGGGATCAGTGACGAAATGAAAAAATCCCTCGCAGATCCATTTCAAAATTCATTGCTAAAGTCATTGACTGCTGAAAAATTACCTCGCAAATCTGTTGCTATTTGCGACGGAACTTTCAATCCATCGCAAATTTTTGCCTTTGCGAGAAAGAAATTAGCGGAAGAATTTTCCCTTGCTAATTTGATTTAGCGACGATTAGTGACGGAAATGTCCTTCGTTAATTCTCTGTTTTCTTGTTCTAAGAAGGAGAATGAGAAAAAGGGTGAAAGAGAGATCGAGATGGTGAGAAAATGAGAAGAAAATAGGTGAGAGAATACAAGAGAGGGGGAGAATGGTATGGGATATATATATATATATATATAGAGAGAGAGAGA